>CATPCP010000173.1:0-32863 GCA_955652365.1 Eristalinus aeneus | reverse complement strand
AAATTTTGAAATTTTGAAATTTTGAAATTTTGGAATTTTGAAATTTTGAAATTTTTAAATTTTGAAATTTTGAAATCTTGGAAAACTGAAATTTTGAAATTTTGAAATTTTAAAATTTTGAAATTTTGAAATTTTGAAATTTTGAAGTTTAAGAATTTTGAGATTTTGAAATATTGAAATTTTGAAATTTTGAAATTTTGAAATTTTGAAATTTTGAAATTTTGAAATTTTGAAATCTTGAAATTTTGAAATTTTGAAATTTTGGAATTTTGAAATTTTGAAATTTTGAAATCTTGGAAAACTGAAATTTTGAAATTTTGAAATTTTGAAATTTTGAAATTTTGAAATTTTGAAATTTTGGAATTTTGAAATTTTGAAATTTTAAAAATTTTGAAATCTTGAAATCTTGAAGTTTTGAAATTTTGACATTTTGAAATTTTGAAATTTTAAAATTTTGAAATTTTGAAATTTTGAAATTTTGAAATTTTGAAATTTTGAAATTTTGAAATTTTGAAATTTTGAAATTTTGAAATTTTGAAATTTTGAAATTTTGAAATTTAAAAACTTTGAAATTTTGAAATTTTGAAATTTTGAAATCTTGAAATTTTGAAATTTTGGAATTTTGAAATTTTGAAATTTTGAAATTTTGAAATTTTGAAATTTTGAAATTTTGAAATCTTGGAAAACTGAAATTTTGAAATTTTGAAATTTGGAAATTTGGAAATTTGGAAATTTTGTAGTTTAAAAATTTTGAGATTTTGAAATTTTGAAATTTTGAAATTTTGAAATTTTGAAATTTTGAAATTTTAAAATTTTGAAATTTTGAAATTTTGAAATTTTGAAATTTTGAAATTTTGAAATTTTGAAATTTTGAAATTTTGAAATTTTGAAATTTTGAAATTTTGAAATTTTGAAATTTTGAAATTTTGAAATTTTGAAATTTTGAAATTTTGAAATTTTGTAATTTTGAAATTTTGAAATTTTGAAATTTTGAAATTTTGAAATTTTGGAATTTTGAAATTTTGAAATTTTGAAATTTTGAAATTTTAAAATCTTGAAATTTTGAAATTTTGAAATTTTGAAATTTTGAAATTTTAAAATTTTGAAATTTCGAAATTTTGAAATTTTGCAATTTTGAAATTTTAAAATTTTAAAATTTAAAAATTTTACAATTTTGAAATTTTAACATTTTGAAATTTTGAAATTTTGAAATTTTGAAATTTTGAAATTTTGAAATTTTGAAATTTTGAAATTTTGAAATTTTGAAATTTTAAAATTTTGAAATTTTGAAATTTTGAAATTTTGAAATTTTGAAATTTTGAAATTTTGAAATTTTGACATTTTGAAATTTTGAAATATTAAAATTTTGAAATTTTGAAATTTTGAAATTTTGAAATTTTGAAATTTTGAAATTTTGAAATTTTGAAATTTTGAAATTTTGAAATTTTGAAATTTTGAAATTTAAAAACTTTGAAATTTTGAAATTTTGAAATTTTGAAATCTTGAAATTTTGAAATTTTGGAATTTTGAAATTTTGAAATTTTGAAATTTTGAAATTTTGAAATTTTGAAATTTTGAAATCTTGGAAAACTGAAATTTTGAAATTTGGAAATTTTGAAATTTTAAAATTTTAAAATTTTATAATTTTGAAATTTTGAAATTTTGAAATTTTAAAATTTTAAAATTTTGAAATTTTTAAATTTTTAAATTTTGAAATTTTGAAATTTTGCTAAATTGAAATTTTAAAATCCTGAAATTTTAAAATTTTGAAATTTTGAAATTTTGAAATTTTGAAATTTTGAAATCTTGAAATTTTGAAATTTTGAAATTTTGAAATTTTGAAATTTTGAAATCTTGAAATTTTGAAATTTTGAAATTTTGAAATTTTGAAATTTTGAAATTTTGAAATTTTGAAATTTTGAAATTTTGAAATTTTGAAATTTTGAAATTTTGAAATTTTGAAATTTTGAAATTTTGAAATTTTGAAATTTTGATATTTTGAAATTTTGAAATTTTAAAATTTTGAAATTTTGAAATTTTGAAATTTTGAAATTTTGAAATTTTGAAATTTTGAAATTTTGAAATTTTGAAATTTTGAAATTTTGAAATTTTGAAATTTTGAAATTTTGAAATTTTGAAATTTTGATATTTTGAAATTTTGAAATTTTGAAATTTTGAAATTTTGAAATTTTGAAATTTTGAAATTTTGAAATTTTGAAATTTTGAAATTTTGAAATTTTGAAATTTTGGAATTTTGAAATTTTGAAATTTTGAAATTTTGAAATTTTGAAATTTTGAAATTTTGAAATTTTGAAATTTTGAAATTTTGAAATTTTGAAATTTTGAAATTTTGAAATTTTGAAATTTTGAAATTTTGAAATTTTGAAATTTTGAAATTTTGAAATTTTGATATTTTGAAATTTTGAAATTTTGAAATTTTGAAATTTTGAAATTTTGAAATTTTGAAATTTTGAAATTTTGAAATTTTGAAATTTTGAAATTTTGAAATTTTGAAATTTTGGAATTTTGAAATTTTGAAATTTTGAAATTTTGGAATTTTGAAATTTTGAAATTTTTAAATTTTGAAATTTTGAAATCTTGGAAAACTGAAATTTTGAAATTTTGAAATTTTAAAATTTTGAAATTTTGAAATTTTGAAATTTTGAAGTTTAAGAATTTTGAGATTTTGAAATATTGAAATTTTGAAATTTTGAAATTTTGAAATTTTGAAATTTTGAAATTTTGAAATCTTGAAATTTTGAAATTTTGAAATTTTGGAATTTTGAAATTTTGAAATTTTGAAATCTTGGAAAACTGAAATTTTGAAATTTTGAAATTTTGAAATTTTGAAATTTTGAAATTTTGGAATTTTGAAATTTTGAAATTTTAAAAATTTTGAAATCTTGAAATCTTGAAGTTTTGAAATTTTGACGTTTTGAAATTTTGAAATTTTAAAATTTTGAAATTTTGAAATTTTGAAATTTTGAAATTTTGAAATTTTGAAATTTTGAAATTTTGAAATTTTGAAATTTTGAAATTTTGAAATTTAAAAACTTTGAAATTTTGAAATTTTGAAATTTTGAAATCTTGAAATTTTGAAATTTTGGAATTTTGAAATTTTGAAATTTTGAAATTTTGAAATTTTGAAATTTTGAAATTTTGAAATCTTGGAAAACTGAAATTTTGAAATTTTGAAATTTGGAAATTTGGAAATTTGGAAATTTTGTAGTTTAAAAATTTTGAGATTTTGAAATTTTGAAATTTTGAAATTTTGAAATTTTGAAATTTTGAAATTTTAAAATTTTGAAATTTTGAAATTTTGAAATTTTGAAATTTTGAAATTTTGAAATTTTGAAATTTTGAAATTTTGAAATTTTGAAATTTTGAAATTTTGAAATTTTGAAATTTTGAAATTTTGAAATTTTGAAATTTTGTAATTTTGAAATTTTGAAATTTTGAAATTTTGAAATTTTGAAATTTTGGAATTTTGAAATTTTGAAATTTTGAAATTTTAAAATCTTGAAATTTTGAAATTTTGAAATTTTGAAATTTTGAAATTTTAAAATTTTGAAATTTCGAAATTTTGAAATTTTGCAATTTTGAAATTTTAAAATTTTGAAATTTAAAAATTTTACAATTTTGAAATTTTAACATTTTGAAATTTTGAAATTTTGAAATTTTGAAATTTTGAAATTTTGAAATTTTGAAATTTTGAAATTTTGAAATTTTGAAATTTTGAAATTTTGAAATTTTAAAATTTTGAAATTTTGAAATTTTGAAATTTTGAAATTTTGAAATTTTGAAATTTTGAAATTTTGAAATTTTGAAATTTTGAAATTTTGAAATTTTGAAATTTTGAAATTTTGAAATTTTGAAATTTTGAAATTTTGAAATTTAGAAATTTTGAAATTTTGAAATTTTGAAATTTTTGAAATTTTGAAATTTTGAAATTTTGAAATTTTGAAATTTTGAAATTTTGAAATTTTGAAATTTTAAAATTTTGAAATTTTAAAATTTTGAAATTTTGAAATTTTAAAGTTTTGAAATTTCAAAATTTGCAAATTTTGAAATTTTAAAATTTTGAAATTTTGAAATTTTGAAATTTTGCTTAATTGAAATTTTAAAATTTTGAAATTTTGAAATTTTGAAATTTTGAAATTTTGAAGTTTTCAAATTTTGAAATTTTGAAATTTTGAAATCTTGAAATTTTGAAATTTTGAAATTTTGAAATTTTGAAATTTTGAAATTTTGAAATTTTAAAATTTTGAAATTTTGAAATTTTGAAATTTTGAAACTTTGAAACTTTGAAATTTTGAAATTTTAAAATTTTGAAATTTTGAAATATTGAAATTCTTAAATTTTTAAATTTTTAAATTTTGAAATTTTTAAGTTTTGAAATTTTAAAATTTTGAAATTTTGAAATTTTGAAACTTTGAAATTTTGAAGTTTTGAAATTTTAAAATGTTGAAATTTTTAAATCTTTAAATTTTGAAATTTTGCAATTTTAAAATTTTGAAATTTTGAACTTTTGAAATTTTGAATTTTTAAAATTTTGAAATTCTGAATTTTTAAGATTTTCAAATATTAAAATTTTAAAATTTTGAAATTTTGAAATTTTGAAATTTTGAAATTTTGAAATTTTGAAATTTTGAAATTTTGAAATTTTGAAATTTTGAAATTTTGAAATTTTGAAATTTTGAAATTTTGAAATTTTGAAATTTTGAAATTTTGAAATTTTGAAATTTTGAAATTTTGAAATTTTGAAATTTTGAAATTTTGAAATTTTAAAATTTTAAAATTTTATAATTTTGAAATTTTGAAATTTTGAAATTTTAAAATTTTAAAATTTTGAAATTTTGAAATTTTTAAATTTTGAAATTTTGAAATTTTGCTAAATTGAAATTTTAAAATCCTGAAATTTTAAAATTTTGAAATTTTGAAATTTTGAAATTTTGAAATTTTGAAATCTTGAAATTTTGAAATTTTGAAATTTTGAAATTTTGAAATTTTGAAATTTTGAAATTTTGAAATTTTGAAATTTTGAAATTTTGAAATTTTGAAATTTTGAAATTTTGAAATTTTAAAATTTTGAAATTTTGAAATTTTGAAGTTTTGCAATTTTGAAATTTTAAAATTTGGAAATTTTGAAATTTTGAAATTTTTAAAATTTTGAAATTTTGACATTTTGAAATTTTGAAATTTTGAAATTTTGAAATTTTGAAATTTTGAAATTTTGAAATTTTTAAATCTTGAAATTTTGAAATTTTGAAATTTTGAAATTTTGAAATTTTGAAATTGTGAAATTTTGAAATTTTGAAATTTTGAAATTTTGAAATTTTGAAATTTTGAAATTTTGAAATTTTGAAATTTTGAAATTTTGAAATTTGGAAATTTTGAAATTTTGAAATTTTGATATTTTGAAGTTTTGGAATTTTGAAATTTTGAAATTTTGAAATTTTGAAATTTTGAAATTTTGAAATTTTAAAATTTTGAAATTTTGAAATTTTGAAATTTTGAAATTTTGAAATTTTGAAATTTTTGAAATTTTGAAATTTTGAAATATTGAAATTTTGAAATTTTTGAAATTTTGAAATTTTGAAATATTGAAATTTTGAAATTTTTGAAATTTTAAAATTCTGAAGTTTTGGAATTTTGAAATTTTGAAATTTTGAAATTTTGAAATTTTGAAATTGTGAAATTTTGAAATTTTGAAATTTTGAAATTTTGAAATTTTGAAATTTTGAAATTTTGAAATTTTGAAATTTTGAAATTTTGAAATATTGATATTTTGAAATTTTGAAGTTTTTAAATTTTAAAATTTTGAAATTTTGAAATTTTAAAATTTTGAAATTTTGAAATTTTGCTAAATTGAAATTTTAAAATTTTGAAATTTTGAAATTTTAAAATTTTGAAATTTTGAAATTTTGCTAAATTGAAATTTTAAAATTTTGAAATTTTGAAATTTTAAAATTTTAAAATTTTGAAATTTTAACATTTTGAAATTTTGAAATTTCGAAATTTTGAAATTTTGAAATTTTGAAATTTTGAAATTTTGAAATTTCGAAGTTTTGAAATTTTGAAATTTTGAAATTTTGAAATTTTGAAGTTTTTAAATTTTATAATTTTGAAATTTTGAAATTTTGAAATTTTGAAATTTTGAAATTTTGAAATTTTGAAATTTTGAAATTTTGAAATTTTGAAATTTTGAAATTTTGAAATTTTGAAATTTTGAAATTTTGAAATTTTGAAATTTTGAAATTTTGCAATTTTGAAATTTTGAAATTTTGAAATTTTAAAATTTTGAAATTTTGAAATTTTGAAATTTTGAAATTTTGCTAAATTGAAATTTTAAAATTTTGAAATTTTGAAATTTTAAAATTTTAAAATTTTGAAATTTTAACATTTTGAAATTTTGAAATTTTGAAATTTTGAAATTTTAAAATTTTGAAATTTTGAAATTTTGAAATTTTGAAATTTTGAAATTTTGAAATTTTGAAATTTTGAAATTTTGAAATTTTGAAATTTTGAAATTTTGAAATTTTGAAATTTTGAAATTTTGAAATTTTGGAATTTTGAAATTTTGAAATTTTGAAATTTTGAAATTTTGAAATCTTGAAATTTTGAAATTTTGAAATTTTGAAATTTTGAAATTTTGAAATTTTAAAATTTTGAAATTTCGAAATTTTGAAATTTTGCAATTTTGAAATTTTAAAATTTTGAAATTTTAAAATTTTGAAATTTTGAAATTTTGAAATTTTGAAATTTTGAAGTTTTGAAATTTTGAAATTTTGAAATTTTGAAATTTTGAAATTTTGAAATTTTGATATTTTGAAATTTTGAAATTTTGAAATTTTGAAATTTTGAAATTTTGAAATTTTGAAATTTTGAAATTTTGAAATTTTGAAATTTTGAAATTTTGAAATTTTGAAATTTTGAAATTTTGAAATTTTGAAATTTTGAAATTTTGAAATTTTGAAATTTTGAAATTTTGGAATTTTGAAATTTTGAAATTTTGAAATTTTGAAATTTTGGAATTTTGAAATTTTGAAATTTTGAAATTTTTAAATTTTTAAATTTTGAAATCTTGGAAAACTGAAATTTTGAAATTTTGAAATTTTAAAATTTTGAAATTTTGAAATTTTGAAATTTTGAAGTTTAAAAATTTTGAAATTTTGAAATATTGAAATTTTGAAATTTTGAAATTTTGAAATTTTGAAATTTTGATATTTTGAAATTTTGAAATTTTGAAATTTTGAAATTTTGAAATTTTGAAATTTTGAAATTTTGAAATTTTGAAATTTTGAAATTTTGGAATTTTGAAATTTTGAAATTTTGAAATTTTGAAATTTTGGAATTTTGAAATTTTGAAATTTTGAAATTTTTAAATTTTGAAATCTTGGAAAACTGAAATTTTGAAATTTTGAAATTTTGAAATTTTGAAATTTTGGAATTTTGAAATTTTGAAATTTTGAAATTTTGAAATTTTGAAATTTTGAAATTTTGGAATTTTGAAATTTTGAAATTTTGAAATTTTGAAATTTTGAAATCTTGAAATTTTGAAATTTTGAAATTTTGAAATTTTGAAATTTTAAAATTTTGAAATTTCGAAATTTTGAAATTTTGCAATTTTGAAATTTTAAAATTTTGAAATTTTAAAACTTTGAAATTTTGAAATTTTGAAATTTTGAAATTTTGAAATTTTGAAATTTTGAAATTTTGAAATTTTGAAATTTTGATATTTTGAAATTTTGAAATTTTGAAATTTTGAAATTTTGAAATTTTGAAATTTTGAAATTTTGAAATTTTGAAATTTTGAAATTTTGAAATTTTGAAATCTTGAAATTTTGAAATTTTGAAATTTTGGAATTTTGAAATTTTGAAATTTTGAAATTTTGGAATTTTGAAATTTTGAAATTTTAAAAATTTTGAAATCTTGAAATCTTGAAATTTTGAAATTTTGACATTTTGAAATTTTGAAATTTTAAAATTTTGAAATTTTGAAATTTTGAAATTTTGAAATTTTGAAATTTTGAAATTTTGAAATTTTGAAATTTTGAAATTTTGAAATTTTGAAATTTTGAAATTTTGAAATTTAAAAACTTTGAAATTTTGAAATTTTGAAATTTTGAAATCTTGAAATTTTGAAATTTTGAAATTTTGGAATTTTGAAATTTTGAAATTTTGAAATTTTGAAATTTTGAAATTTTGAAATCTTGGAAAACTGAAATTTTGAAATTTTGAAATTTTGAAATTTGGAAATTTTGTAGTTTAAAAATTTTGAGATTTTGAAATTTTGAAATTTTGAAATTTTGAGATTTTGAAATTTTGAAATTTTGAAATTTTGAAATTTTGAAATTTTGAAATTTTGATATTTTAAAATTTTGAAATTTTGAAATTTTGAAATTTTGAAATTTTGAAATTTTGAAATTTTGAAATTTTGAAATTTTTAAATTTTTAAATTTTGAAAGTTTGAAATTTTGAAATTTTGAAATTTTGAAATTTTGAAATTTTGAAATTTTGAAATTTTGAAATTTTGAAATTTTGGAATTTTGAAATTTTGAAATTTTGAAATTTTGAAATCTTGGAAAAATGAAATTTTAAAATTTTAAAATTTTGAAATTTTGAAATTTTGAAATTTTGAAATTTTGAAATTTTGAAATTTTAAAATTTTGAAATTTTGAAATTTTGAAATTTTGGAATTTTAAAATTTTGAAATTTTGAAATTTTGAAATTTTGAAATTTTGAGATTTTGAAATTTTGAAATTTTGAAATTTTGAAATTTTGAAATTTTGAAATTTTGAAATTTTGAAATTTTGAAATTTTGAAATTTTGAAATTTTGCAATTTTGAAATTTTGAAATTTTAAAATTTTGAAATTTTGAAATTTTGAAATTTTGCTAAATTGAAATTTTAAAATTTTGAAATTTTGAAATCTAAAAATTTTAAAATTTTGAAATTTTAACATTTTGAAATTTTGAAATTTTGAAATTTTGAAATTTTGAAATTTTGAAATTTTGAAATTTTGAAATTTTGAAATTTTGAAATTTTGAAATTTTGAAATTTTGAAATTTTAAAATTTTGAAATTTTGAAATTTTGAAATTTTGAAATTTTGAAATTTTGAAATTTTGAAATTTTGAAATTTTGAAATTTTGAAATTTTGAAATTTTGAAATTTTGAAATTTTGAAATTTTGAAATTTTGAAATTTTGAAATTTTGAAATTTTGAAATTTTGAAATTTCGAAATTTTGAAATTTTGAAATTTTGAAATTTTGAAATTTTGAAATTTTGAAATTTTGAAATTTTGAAATTTTGAAATTTTGAAATTTTGAAATTTTGGAATTTTGAAATTTTGAAATTTTGAAATTTTGAAATTTTGAAATTTTGAAATCTTGAAATTTTGAAATTTTGAAATTTTGAAATTTTGAAATTTTGAAATTTTGAAATTTTGAAATTTTAAAATTTTGAAATTTCGAAATTTTGAAATTTTGCAATTTTGAAATTTTAAAATTTTGAAATTTTAAAATTTTGAAATTTTGAAATTTTGAAATTTTGAAATTTTGAAATTTTGAAATTTTGAAATTTTGAAATTTTGAAATTTTGAAATTTTGAAATTTTGAAATTTTGAAATTTTGAAATTTTGAAATTTTGATATTTTGAAATTTTGAAATTTTGAAATTTTGAAATTTTAAAATTTTGAAATTTTGAAATTTTGAAATTTTGAAATTTTGGAATTTTGAAATTTTGAAATTTTGAAATTTTGAAATTTTGGAATTTTGAAATTTTGAAATTTTTAAATTTTTAAATTTTGAAATCTTGGAAAACTGAAATTTTGAAATTTTGAAATTTTGAAATTTTGAAATCTTGAAATTTTGAAATTTTGAAATTTTGAAATTTTGGAATTTGCAAATTTTGAAATTTTGAAATCTTGGAAAACTGAAATTTTGAAATTTTGAAATTTTGAAATTTTGAAATTTTGGAATTTTGAAATTTTGAAATTTTAAAAATTTTGAAATCTTGAAATTTTGAAATTTTGAAATTTTAAAATTTTGAAATTTTGAAATTTTGAAATTTTGAAATTTTGAAATTTTGAAATTTTGAAATTTTGAAATTTTGAAATTTTGAAATTTTGAAATTTTGAAATTTTGAAATTTTGAAATTTTGAAATTTTGGAATTTTGAAATTTTGAAATTTTGAAATTTTGAAATTTTGAAATTTTGAAATCTTGAAATTTTGAAATTTTGAAATTTTGAAATTTTGAAATTTTGAAATTTTGAAATTTTGAAATTTTAAAATTTTGAAATTTCGAAATTTTGAAATTTTGCAATTTTGAAATTTTAAAATTTTGAAATTTTAAAATTTTGAAATTTTGAAATTTTGAAATTTTGAAATTTTGAAATTTTGAAATTTTGAAATTTTGAAATTTTGAAATTTTGAAATTTTGAAATTTTGAAATTTTGGAATTTTGAAATTTTGAAATTTTGAAATTTTGAAATTTTGAAATTTTGGAATTTTGAAATTTTGAAATTTTTAAATTTTTAAATTTTGAAATCTTGGAAAACTGAAATTTTGAAATTTTGAAATCTTGAAATTTTGAAATTTTGAAATTTTGGAATTTGCAAATTTTGAAATTTTGAAATCTTGGAAAACTGAAATTTTGAAATTTTGAAATTTTGAAATTTTTAAATTTTGGAATTTTGAAATTTTGAAATTTTAAAAATTTTGAAATCTTGAAATTTTGAAATTTTGAAATTTTGAAATTTTAAAATTTTGAAATTTTGAAATTTTGAAATTTTGAAATTTTGAAATTTTGAAATTTTGAAATTTTGAAATTTTGAAATTTTGAAATTTTGAAATTTTGAAATTTTGAAATTTTGAAATTTTGAATTTTGAAATTTTGAAATTTTGAAATTTTGAAATTTTGAAATTTTGAAATTTTGATATTTGGAAATTTTGTAGTTTAAAAATTTTGAGATTTTGAAATTTTGAAATTTTGAAATTTTGAAATTTTGAAATTTTGAGATTTTGAAATTTTGAAATTTTGAAATTTTGAAATTTTGAAATTTTGAAATTTTGAAATTTTGAAAGTTTGAGATTTTGAAATTTTGAAATTTTGAAATTTTGAAATTTTGAAATATTGAAATTTTGGAATTTTGAAATTTTGAAATTTTGAAATTTTGAAATTTTGAAATTTTGAAATTTTGAAATCTTGGAAAACTGAAATTTGAAATTTTGAAATTTGGAAATTTTGTAGTTTAAAAATTTTGAGATTTTGAAATTTTGAAATTTTGAAATTTTGAGATTTTGAAATTTTGATATTTTGAAATTTTGAAATTTTGAAATTTTGAAATTTTGAAATTTTGAAATTTTGAAATTTTGAAATTTTGAAATTTTGAAATTTTGAAATCTTGAAATTTTGAAATTTTGAAATTTTGAAATTTTGAGATTTTGAAATTTTGAAATTTTGAAATTTTGAAATTTTGAAATTTTGAAATTTTGAAATTTTGAAATTTTGAAATTTTGAAATTTTGAGATTTTGAAATTTTGAAATTTTGAGATTTTGAAATTTTGAAATTTTGAAATTTTGAAATTTTGAAATTTTGAAATTTTGGAATTTGGAAATTTTGAAAGTTTGAAATTTTGAAATTTTGAAATTTTGAAATTTTGAAATTTTGAAATTTCGAAATTTTGAAATTTTGAAATTTTGAAATTTTGAAATTTTGAAATTTCGGAATTTTGAAATTTTGAAATTTTGAAATTTTGAAATTTTGAAATCTTGAAATTTTGAAATTTTGAAATTTTGAAATTTTGAAATTTTGAAATTTTGAAATTTTGAAATTTTGAAATTTTGAAATTTTAAAATTTTGAAATTTTGAAATTTTGAAATTTTGAAATTTTGGAATTTTGAAATTTTGAAATTTTGAAATTTTGAAATTTTGGAATTTTGAAATTTTGAAATTTTTAAATTTTGAAATCTTGGAAAACTGAAATTTTGAAATTTTGAAATTTTGAAATTTTGAAATCTTGAAATTTTGAAATTTTGAAATTTTGGAATTTGCAAATTTTGAAATTTTGAAATCTTGGAAAACTGAAATTTTGAAATTTTGAAATTTTGAAATTTTGAAATTTTGGAATTTTGAAATTTTGAAATTTTAAAAATTTTGAAATCTTGAAATTTTGAAATTTTTAAATTTTGAAATTTAAAAATTTTGAAATTTTGAAATTTTGAAATTTTGAAATTTTGAAATTTTGAAATTTTGAAATTTTGAAATTTTGAAATTTTGAAATTTTGAAATTTTGAAATTTTGAAATTTTGAAATTTTGAAATTTTGAAATTTTGAAATTTTGAAATTTTGGAATTTTGAAATTTTGAAATTTTGAAATTTTGAAATTTTGAAATTTTGAAATTTTGAAATTTTGAAATCTTGAAATTTTGAAATTTTGAAATTTTGAAATTTTGAAATTTTGAAATTTTAAAATTTTGAAATTTCGAAATTTTGAAATTTTGCAATTTTGAAATTTTAAAATTTTGAAATTTTAAAATTTTGAAATTTTGAAATTTTGAAATTTTGAAATTTTGAAATTTTGAAATTTTGAAATTTTGAAATTTTGAAATTTTGAAATTTTGAAATTTTGAAATTTTGAGATTTTGAAATTTTGATATTTTGAAATTTTGAAATTTTGAAATTTTGAAATTTTAAAATTTTGAAATTTTGAAATTTTGAAATTTTGAAATTTTGGAATTTTGAAATTTTGAAATTTTGAAATTTTGAAATTTTGGAATTTTGAAATTTTGAAATTTTTAAATTTTTAAATTTTGAAATCTTGGAAAACTGAAATTTTGAAATTTTGAAATTTTGAAATTTTGAAATCTTGAAATTTTGAAATTTTGAAATTTTGGAATTTGCAAATTTTGAAATTTTGAAATCTTGGAAAACTAAAATTTTGAAATTTTGAAATTTTGAAATTTTGAAATTTTGGAATTTTGAAATTTTGAAATTTTAAAAATTTTGAAATCTTGAAATTTTGAAATTTTGAAATTTTGAAATTTTAAAATTTTGAAATTTTGAAATTTTGAAATTTTGAAATTTTGAAATTTTGAAATTTTGAAATTTTGAAATTTTGAAATTTTGAAATTTTGAAATTTTGAAATTTTGAAATTTTGAAATTTTGAAATTTTGAAATTTTGAAATTTTGAAATTTTGAAATTTTGAAATTTTGAAATTTTGAAATTTTGATATTTGGAAATTTTGTAGTTTAAAAATTTTGAGATTTTGAAATTTTAAAATTTTGAAATTTTGAAATTTTGAGATTTTGAAATTTTGAAATTTTGAAATTTTGAAATTTTGAAATTTTGAAATTTTGAAATTTTGAAATTTTGAAATTTTGAAATTTTGAAAGTTTGAGATTTTGAAATTTTGAAATTTTGAAATTTTGAAATTTTGAAATTTTGAAATTTTGAAATTTTGAAATATTGAAATTTTGGAATTTTGAAATTTTGAAATTTTGAAATTTTGAAATTTTGAAATTTTGAAATTTTGAAATCTTGGAAAACTGAAATTTTGAAATTTTGAAATTTGGAAATTTTGTAGTTTAAAAATTTTGAGATTTTGAAATTTTGAAATTTTGAAATTTTGAAATTTTGAGATTTTGAAATTTTGATATTTTGAAATTTTGAAATTTTGAAATTTTGAAATTTTGAAATTTTGAAATTTTGAAATTTTGAAATTTTGAAAGTTTGAAATTTTGAAATTTTGAAATTTTGAAATTTTGAAATTTTGAAATTTTGAAATTTTGGAATTTTGAAATTTTGAAATTTTGAAATTTTGAAATTTTGAAATTTTGAAATCTTGAAATTTTTAAATTTTGAAATTTTGAAATTTTGAGATTTTGAAATTTTGAAATTTTGAAATTTTGAAATTTTGAAATTTTGAAATTTTGAAATTTTGAAATTTTGAGATTTTGAAATTTTGAAATTTTGAGATTTTGAAATTTTGAAATTTTGAAATTTTGAAATTTTGAAATTTTGAAATTTTGGAATTTTGAAATTTTGAAATTTTGAAATTTTGAAATTTTGAAATTTTGAAATTTTGAAATTTTGAAATTTCGAAATTTTGAAATTTTGAAATTTTGAAATTTTGAAATTTTGAAATTTCGGAATTTTGAAATTTTGAAATTTTGAAATTTTGAAATTTTGAAATCTTGAAATTTTGAAATTTTGAAATTTTGAAATTTTGAAATTTTGAAATTTTGAAATTTTGAAATTTTGAAATTTTGAAATTTTGAAATTTTGAAATTTTAAAATTTTGAAATTTCGAAATTTTGAAATTTTGCAATTTTGAAATTTTAAAATTTTGAAATTTTAAAATTTTGAAATTTTGAAATTTTGAGATTTTGAAATTTTGAAATTTTGAAATTTTGAAATTTTGAAATTTTGAAATTTTGAAATTTTGATATTTTGAAATTTTGAAATTTTGAAATTTTGAAATTTTGAAATTTTGAAATTTTGAAATTTTGAAATTTTGAAATTTGAAATTTTGAAATTTTGAAATTTTGAAATTTTGAAATTTTGAAATTTTGAAATTTTGGAATTTTGAAATTTTGAAATTTTGAAATTTTGAAATTTTGAAATATTGGAATTTTGAAATTTTGAAATTTTTAAATTTTGAAATCTTGGAAAACTGAAATTTTGAAATTTTGAAATTTTAAAATTTTGAAATTTTGAAATTTTGAAGTTTAAAAATTTTGAGATTTTGAAATATTGAAATTTTGAAATTTTGAAATTTTGAAATTTTGAAATTTTGAAATTTTGAAATTTTGAAATTTTGAAATATTGAAATTTTCAAATTTGAAATCTTAAAAATTTTGAAATTTTGAAATTTTGAAATTTTGAAATTTTGAAATTTTGAAATTTTGAAATTTTGAAATCTTGAAATTTTGAAATTTTGATATTTTGGAATTTTGAAATTTTGAAATTTTGAAATCTTGGAAAACTGAAATTTTGAAATTTTGAAATTTTGAAATTTTGGAATTTTGAAATTTTGAAATTTTAAAAATTTTGAAATCTTGAAATTTTGAAATTTTGACATTTTGAAATTTTGAAATTTTAAAATTTTGAAATTTTGAAATTTTGAAATTTTGAAATTTTGAAATTTTGAAATTTTGAAATTTTGAAATTTTGAAATTTTGAAATTTTGAAATTTTGAAATTTTGAAATTTTGAAATTTTGAAATTTTGAAATTTTGAAATTTTGAAATTTTGAAATTTTGAAATTTAAAAACTTTGAAATTTTGAAATTTTGAAATTTTGAAATCTTGAAATTTTGAAATTTTGGAATTTTGAAATTTTGAAATTTTAAAATTTTGAAATTTTGAAATTTTGAAATCTTGGAAAACTGAAATTTTGAAATTTTGAAATTTTGAAATTTGGAAAATTTGTAGTTTAAAAATTTTGAGATTTTGAAATTTTGAAATTTTGAAATTTTGAGATTTTGAAATTTTAAAATTTTGAAATTTTGAAATTTTGAAATTTTGAAATTTTGAAATTTTGAAATTTTGAAATTTTGAAAGTTTGAAATTTTGAAATTTTGAAATTTTGAAATTTTGAAATTTTGAAATTTTGAAATTTTGAAATTTTGAAATTTTGGAATTTTGAAATTTTGAAATTTTGAAATTTTGAAATCTTGGAAAAATGAAATTTTAAAATTTTAAAATTTTGAAATTTTGAAATTTTGAAATTTTAAAATTTTGAAATTTTGAAATTTTGAAATTTTGAAATTTTGAAATTTTGAAATTTTGAAATTTTGAAATTTTGAAATTTTGAAATTTTGAAATTTTGAGATTTTGAAATTTTGAAATTTTGAAATTTTGAGGCTTAGAAATTTTGAAATTTTGAAATTTTGAAATTTTGAAATTTTGAAATTTTGAAATTTTGAAATTTTGAAATTTGGAAATTATGAAATTTTGAAATTTTGAAATTTTGAAATTTTCAAATTTTCAAATTTTGAAATTTTGAAATTTTGAAATTTTGGAATTGTGAAATTTTGAAAATTTGAAATTTTGAAATTTCGCAATTTTGAAATTTTGAAATTTTGAAATTTTGAAATTTTGAAATTTTGAAATTTTAAAATTTTGAAATTTCGCAATTTTGAAATTTTGAACTTTTGAAATTTTGAATTTTTAAAATGTTAAAATTTTGAAATTCTGAATTTTTAAAATTTTGAAATATTAAAATTTTAAAATTTTGAAATTTTAAAATTTCGAAATTTTGAAATTTTGCAATTTTGAAATTTCGAAATTTTGAAATTTTGAAATTTTGAAATTTTGAGATTTTGAAATTTTGAAATTTTGAAATTTTGAAATTTTGAAATTTTGAAACTTTGAAATTTTGAAGTTTTGAAATTTTAAAATTTTGAAATTTTGAAATTTTGAAATTTTGAAATTTTAAAATGTTGAAATTTTGAAATTTTGAAGTTTTGATATTTTGAAATTTTGAAATTTTGAAATTTTGAAATTTTGAAATTTTGAAATTTTGAAATTTTGGAATTTTGAAATTTTGAAATTTTGAAATTTTGAAATCTTGAAATTTTGAAATTTTGAAATTTTGGAATTTTGAAATTTTGAAATTTTGAAATTTTGAAATTTTGGAATTTTGAAATTTTGAAACTTTGAAATTTTGAAGTTTTGAAATTTTGAAATTTTGAAATTTTGAAATTTTGAAATTTTGAAATCTTGAAATTTTGAAATTTTGAAATTTTGGAATTTTGAAATTTTGAAATTTTGAAATTTTGAAATTTTGGAATTTTGAAATTTTGAAATTTTAAAAATTTTGAAATCTTGAAATCTTGAAATTTTGAAATTTTGACATTTTGAAGTTTTGAAATTTTAAAATTTTGAAATTTTGAAATTTTGAAATTTTGAAATTTTGAAATTTTGAAATTTTGAAATTTTGAAATTTTGAAATTTTGAAATTTTGAAATTTTGAAATTTTGAAATTTTGAAATTTAAAAACTTTGAAATTTTGAAATTTCGAAATTTTGAAATCTTGAAATTTTGAAATTTTGAAATTTCGGAATTTTGAAATTTTGAAATTTTGAAATTTTGAAATTTTGAAATCTTGGAAAACTGAAATTTTGAAATTTTGAAATTTGGAAATTTTGTAGTTTAAAAATTTTGAGATTTTGAAATTTTGAAATTTTGAAATTTTGAAATTTTGAGATTTTGAAATTTTGAAATTTTGAAATTTTGAAATTTTGAAATTTTGAAATTTTGAAATTTTGAAATTTTGAAATTTTGAAATTTTGAAATTTTGAAATTTTTAAATTTTTTAATTTTGAAAGTTTGAAATTTTGAAATTTTGAAATTTTGAAATTTTGAAATTTTGAAATTTTGGAATTTTGAAATTTTGAAATTTTGAAATTTTGAAATCTTGGAAAAATGAAATTTTAAAATTTTAAAATTTTGAAATTTTAAAATTTTGAAATTTTGAAATTTTGAAATTTTGGAATTTTAAAATTTTGAAATTTTGAAATTTTGAATTTTTAAAATTTTGAAATTTTGAAATTTTGAAATTTTGAAATTTTGAGATTTTGAAATTTTGAAATTTTGAAATTTTGAAATTTTGAAACTTTGAAATTTTGAAGTTTTGAAATTTTAAAATTTTGAAATTTTGAAATTTTGAAATTTTGAAACTTTGAAATTTTGAAGTTTTGAAATTTTAAAATTTTGAAATTTTGAAATTTTGAAATTTTAAAATGTTGAAATTTTGAAATTTTGAAGTTTTGATATTTTGAAATTTTGAAATTTTGAAATTTTGAAATTTTGAAATTTTGAAATTTTGAAATCTTGAAATTTTGAAATTTTGAAATTTTGGAATTTTGAAATTTTGAAATTTTGAAATCTTGGAAAACTGAAATTTTGAAATTTTGAAATTTTGAAATTTTGGAATTTTGAAATTTTGAAATTTTAAAAATTTTGAAATCTTGAAATCTTGAAATTTTGAAATTTTGACATTTTGAAATTTTGAAATTTTAAAATTTTGAAATTTTGAAATTTTGAAATTTTGAAATTTTGAAATTTTGAAATTTTGAAATTTTGAAATTTTGAAATTTTGAAATTTTGAAATTTTGAAATTTAAAAACTTTGAAATTTTGAAATTTCGAAATTTTGAAATCTTGAAATTTTGAAATTTTGAAATTTCGGAATTTTGAAATTTTGAAATTTTGAAATTTTGAAATTTTGAAATCTTGGAAAACTGAAATTTTGAAATTTTGAAATTTTGAAATTTGGAAATTTTGTAGTTTAAAAATTTTGAGATTTTGAAATTTTGAAATTTCGAAATTTTGAAATTTTGAGATTTTGAAATTTTGAAATTTTGAAATTTTGAAATTTTTAAATTTTTAAATTTTGAAAGTTTGAAATTTTGAAATTTTGAAATTTTGAAATTTTGAAATTTTGAAATTTTGAAATTTTGGAATTTTGAAATTTTGAAATTTTGAAATCTTGGAAAAATGAAATTTTAAAATTTTAAAATTTTGAAATTTTAAAATTTTGAAATTTTAAAATTTTGAAATTTTGAAATTTTGAAATTTTGGAATTTTAAAATTTTGAAATTTTGAAATTTTGAAATTTTGAAATTTTGAGATTTTGAAATTTTGAGATTTTGAAATTTTGAAATTTTGAAATTTTGAAATTTTGAAATTTTGAAATTTTGAAATTTTGAAATTTTGCAATTTTGAAATTTTGAAATTTTAAAATTTTGAAATTTTGAAATTTTGAAATTTTGAAATTTTGCTAAATTGAAATTTTAAAATTTTGAAATTTTGAAATCTAAAAATTTTAAAATTTTGAAATTTTAACATTTTGAAATTTTGAAATTTTGAAATTTTGAAATTTTGAAATTTTGAAATTTTGAAATTTTGAAATTTTGAAATTTTGAAATTTTGAAATTTTGAAATTTTGAAATTTTGAAATTTTGAAATTTTGAAATTTTGAAATTTTGAAATTTTGAAATTTTGAAATTTTGAAATTTTGAAATTTTGAAATTTTGAAATTTTGAAATTTTGAAATTTTGAAATTTTGAAATTTTGAAATTTTGAAATTTCGAAATTTTGAAATTTTGAAATTTTGAAATTTTGAAATTTTGAAATTTTGAAATTTTGAAATTTTGAAATTTTGAAATTTTGGAATTTTGAAATTTTGAAATTTTGAAATTTTGAAATTTTGAAATTTTGAAATTTTGAAATCTTGAAATTTTGAAATTTTGAAATTTTGAAATTTTGAAATTTTGAAATTTTGAAATTTTAAAATTTTGAAATTTCGAAATTTTGAAATTTTGCAATTTTGAAATTTTAAAATTTTGAAATTTTGAAATTTTGAAATTTTGAAATTTTGAAATTTTGAAATTTTGAAATTTTGAAATTTTGAAATTTTGAAATTTTGAAATTTTGATATTTTGAAATTTTGAAATTTTGAAATTTTGAAATTTTGAAATTTTGAAATTTTGAAATTTTGAAATTTTGGAATTTTGAAATTTTGAAATTTTGAAATTTTGAAATTTTGGAATTTTGAAATTTTTAAATTTTTAAATTTTTAAATTTTGAAATCTTGGAAAACTGAAATTTTGAAATTTTGAAATTTTGAAATTTTGAAATCTTGAAATTTTGAAATTTTGAAATTTTGGAATTTGCAAATTTTGAAATCTTGGAAAACTGAAATTTTGAAATTTTGAAATTTTGAAATTTTGAAATTTTGAAATTTTGAAATTTTGGAATTTTGAAATTTTGAAATTTTAAAAATTTTGAAATCTTGAAATTTTGAAATTTTGAAATTTTGAAATTTTAAAATTTTGAAATTTTGAAATTTTGAAATTTTGAAATTTTGAAATTTTGAAATTTTGAAATTTTGAAATTTTGAAATTTTGAAATTTTGAAATTTTGAAATTTTGAAATTTTGAAATTTTGAAATTTTGAAATTTTGAAATTTTGAAATTTTGATATTTGGAAATTTTGTAGTTTAAAAATTTTGAGATTTTGAAATTTTGAAATTTTGAAATTTTGAGATTTTGAAATTTTGAAATTTTGAAATTTTGAAATTTTAAAATTTTGAAATTTTGAAATTTTGAAATTTTGAAAGTTTGAGATTTTGAAATTTTGAAATTTTGAAATTTTGAAATTTTGAAATATTGAAATTTTGGAATTTTGAAATTTTGAAATTTTGAAATTTTTAAATTTTGAAATTTTTAAATTTTGAAATTTTGAAATCTTGGAAAACTGAAATTTTGAAATTTTGAAATTTTGAAATTTGGAAATTTTGTAGTTTAAAAATTTTGAGATTTTGAAATTTTGAAATTTTGAAATTTTGAGATTTTGAAATTTTGAAATTTTGAAATTTTGAAATTTTGAAATTTTGAAATTTTGAAATTTTGAAATTTTGAAAGTTTGAAATTTTGAAATTTTGAAATTTTGAAATTTTGAAATTTTGAAATTTTGAAATTTTGAAATTTTGAAATTTTGGAATTTTGAAATTTTGAAATTTTGAAATTTTGAAATCTTGAAATTTTGAAATTTTGAAATTTTGAAATTTTGAGATTTTGAAATTTTGAAATTTTGAAATTTTGAAATTTTGAAATTTTGAAATTTTGAAATTTTGAAATTTTGAGATTTTGAAATTTTGAAATTTTGAGATTTTGAAATTTTGAAATTTTGAAATTTTGAAATTTTGAAATTTTGAAATTTTGGAATTTTGAAATTTTGAAATTTTGAAATTTTGAAATTTTGAAATTTTGAAATTTTGAAATTTTGAAATTTTGAAATTTTGAAATTTTGAAATTTTGAAATTTTGGAATTTTGAAATTTTGAAATTTTGAAATTTTGAAATTTTGAAATCTTGAAATTTTGAAATTTTGAAATTTTGAAATTTTGAAATTTTGAAATTTTGAAATTTTGAAATTTTGAAATTTTGAAATTTTGAAATTTTGAAATTTTGAAATTTTGAAATTTTGAAATTTTGAAATTTTAAAATTTTGAAATTTCGAAATTTTGAAATTTTGCAATTTTGAAATTTTAAAATTTTGAAATTTTGAAATTTTGAAATTTTGAAATTTTGAAATTTTGAAATTTTGAAATTTTGAAATCTTGAAATTTTGATATTTTGAAATTTTGAAATTTTGAAATTTTGAAATTTTGAAATTTTGAAATTTTGAAATTTTGAAATTTTGAAATTTTGGAATTTTGAAATTTTGAAATTTTGAAATTTTGAAATTTTGAAATTTTGGAATTTTGAAATTTTGAAATTTTTAAATTTTGAAATCTTGGAAAACTGAAATTTTGAAATTCTGAAATTTTAAAATTTTGAAATTTTGAAATTTTGAAGTTTAAAAATTTTGAGATTTTGAAATATTGAAATTTTGAAATTTTGAAATTTTGAAATTTTGAAATTTTGAAATTTTGAAATTTTGAAATATTGAAATTTTCAAATTTGAAATCTTAAAAATTTTGAAATTTTGAAATTTTGAAATTTTGAAATCTTGAAATTTTGAAATTTTGAAATTTTGGAATTTTGAAATTTTGAAATTTTGAAATCTTGGAAAACTGAAATTTTGAAATTTTGAAATTTTGAAATTTTGGAATTTTGAAATTTTGAAATTTTAAAAATTTTGAAATCTTGAAATTTTGAAATTTTGACATTTTGAAATTTTGATATTTTAAAATTTTGAAATTTTGAAATTTTGAAATTTTGAAATTTTGAAATTTTGAAATTTTGAAATTTTGAAATTTTGAAATTTTGAAATTTGGAATTTTGAAATTTTGAAATTTTGAAATTTTGAAATTTTGAAATTTTGAAATTTTGAAATTTAAAAACTTTGAAATTTTGAAATTTTGAAATTTTGAAATCTTGAAATTTTGAAATTTTGGAATTTTGAAATTTTGAAATTTTAAAATTTTGAAATTTTGAAATTTTGAAATCTTGGAAAACTGAAACTTTGAAATTTTGAAATTTGGAAATTTTGTAGTTTAAAAATTTTGAGATTTTGAAATTTTGAAATTTTGAAATTTTGAAATTTTGAGATTTTGAAATTTTAAAATTTTGAAATTTTGAAATTTTGAAATTTTGAAATTTTGAAATTTTGAAATTTTGAAATTTTGAAATTTTGAAAGTTTGAAATTTTGAAATTTTGAAATTTTGAAATTTTGAAATTTTGAAATTTTGAAATTTTGGAATTTTGAAATTTTGAAATTTTGAAATTTTGAAATCTTGGAAAAATGAAATTTTAAAATTTTAAAATTTTAAAATTTTGAAATTTTGAAATTTTGAAATTTTAAAATTTTGAAATTTTGAAATTTTGAAATTTTGAAATTTTGAAATTTTGGAATTTTGAAATTTTGAAATTTTGAAATTTTGAAATTTTGAAATTTTGAAATTTTGAAATTTTGAAATTTTGAAATTTTGAGATTTTGAAATTTTGAAATTTTGAAATTTTGAGGCTTAGAAATTTTGAAATTTTGAAATTTTGAAATTTTGAAATTTTGAAATTTTGAAATTTTGAAATTTTGAAATTTTGAAATTTTGAAATTTTGAAATTTTGAAATTTTGAAATTTTGAAATTTGGAAATTATGAAATTTTGAAATTTTCAAATTTTGAAATTTTGAAATTTTGAAATTTTCAAATTTTGAAATTTTCAAATTTTGAAATTTTGGAATTGTGAAATTTTGAAATTTTGAAAATTTGAAATTTTAAAATGTTGAAATTTTGAGATTTTGAAATTTTGAAATTTTGAAATTTTGAAATTTTGAAATTTTGAAATTTTGAAATTTTGAAGTTTTGAAATTTTGAAATTTTGAAATTTTGAAATTTTGAAATTTTGAAATTTTGAAATTTTGAAATTTTAAAATTTTGAAATTTCGCAATTTTGAAATTTTGAACTTTTGAAATTTTGAATTTTTAAAATGTTAAAATTTTGAAATTCTGAATTTTTAAAATTTTTAAATATTAAAATTTTAAAATTTTGAAATTTTAAAATTTCGAAATTTTGAAATTTTGCAATTTTGGAATTTCGAAATTTTGATATTTTGATATCTTAAAATTTTGAAATTTAAAAATTTTGAAATTTTGATATTTTGAGGTTTTGAAATTTTGAAATGTTGAAATTTTGAAATTTTGAAATTTTGAAATTTTGAAATTTTGAAATTTTAAAATTTTGAAATTTTGAAATTTTGAAATTTTGAAATTTTGAAATTTTGAAATTTTGAATTTTTAAAATTTTGAAATTTTGAAATTTTGAAGTTTTAAAATTTTGAGATTTTGAAATTTTGAAATTTTGAAATTTTGAAATTTTGAAACTTTGAAATTTTGAAGTTTTGAAATTTTAAAATTTTGAAATTTTGAAATTTTGAAATTTTAAAATTTTGAAATTTTGAAATTTTGAAATTTTAAAATTTTAAGATTTTAAAATTTTGAAATTTTTAAATTTTGAAATTTTGCAATTTTGAAATTTTGAAATTTTGAAATTTTGAAATTTTGAAATTTTAAAATGTTGAAATTTTGAAATTTTGAAATTTCGAAGTTTTGAAATTTTTAAATTTTGAAATTTTGAAATTTTGAAATTTTGAAATTTTGAAGTTTTGAAATTTTGAAATTTCGAAATTTTAAAATTTTGAAATATTGCAATTTTGAAATTTTGAACTTTTGAAATTTTGAATTTTAAAAATTTTAAAATTTTGAAATTCTGAATTTTTAAAATTTTGAAATATTAAAATTTTAAAATTTTGAAATTTTAAAATTTCAAAACTTTGAAATTTTGCAATTTTGAAATTTCGAAATTTTTATATATTGAAATCTTAAAATTTTGAAATTTTGAAATTTTAAAATTTTGAAATTTTGAAATTTTGAAATTTTGAAATTTTGAAATTTTGAAATTTTGAAATTTTGAAATTTTGAAATTTTGAAATTTTGAAATTTTGAAATTTTGAAATTTTGAAATTTCGAAATTTTGAAATTTTGAAATTTTGAAATTTTGAAATTTTGAAATTTTAAAATTTTGAAATTTTGAAATTTTGAAATTTTAAAGTTTTGAAATTTTGAAATTTTGAAATTTTGATATTTTGAAGTTTTGAAATTTTGAAATTTTGAAACTTTGAAATTTTGAAATTTTAAAATTTTAAAATATTGAAATTTTGAAATTTTAAAATTTTAAAATTTTAAAATTTTGAAATTTTGAAATTTTGAAGTTTTGAAATTTTGAAATTTTGAAATTTTGAAATTTTTAAATTTTGAAGTTTTGAAATTTTGAAATTTCAAAATTTTGAAATTTTGCAATTTTGAAATTTTGAACTTTTGATATTTTGAATTTTTAAAATTTTAAAATTTTGAAATACTGAATTTTTAAAATTTTGAAATATTAAAATTTTAAAATTTTGAAATTTTAAAATTTCAAAATTTTGAAATTTTGCAATTTTGAAATTTTGCAATTTTGAAATTTCGAAATTTTGATATTTTGAAATCTTAAAATTTTGAAATTTTGAAATTTTAAAATTTTGAAATTTTGAAATTTTGAAATTTTGAAATTTTGAAATTTTGAAATTTTGAAATTTTGAAATTTTGAAATTTTAAAATTTTGAAATTTTGAAATTTTGAAATTTCGAAATTTTGAAATTTTAAAGTTTTGAAATTTTAAAATTTGAAATTTTGAAATTTTGAAATTTTGAAATTTCGAAATTTTGAAATTTTGAAATTTTGAAATTTTGAAATTTTGATATTTTGAAGTTTTGAAATTTTGAAATTTTGAAACTTTAAAATTTTAAAGTTTTGAAATTTTAAAATTTTGAAATTTTGAAATTTTGAAATTTTGAAATTTTAAAATTTTAAAGTTTTAAAATTTTGAAATTTGGAAATTTTGAAGTTTTAAAATTTTGGAATTTTGAAATTTTGAAATTTTGAAGTTTTGAAATTTTGAGATTTTGAAATTTTGAAATTTTGAAATTTTGAAATTTTGAAATTTTAAAATTTTGAAATTTTGAAATTTTGAAATTTTGAAATTTTGAAATTTTAAAATTTTGAAATTTTGAAATTTGGAAATTTTGAAATTTTGAAATTTTGAAATTTTGAAATCTTGAAATCTTGATATTTTTAAATTTTGAAATTTTGAAATTTTGAAATTTTGAAATTTTAAAATTTTGAAATTTTGAAATTTTGAAATCTTGAAATCTTGATATTCTTAAATTTTGAAATTTTGAAATTTTGAAATTTTGAAATTTTGAAATTTTGAAATTTTGAAATTTTGAAGTTTTGAAATTTTGAAATTTTGAAATTTTCAAATTTTGAAATTTTGAAATTTTGAAATTTTGAAATTTTAAAATTTTGAAATTTTGAAGTTTTGAATTTTGAAATTTTGAGATTTTGAAATTTTGAAGTTTTGAAATTTTGAAATTTTGAAATTTTAAATTTTGAAATTTTGCAATTTTGAAATTTTGAACTTTTGAAATTTGGATTTTTTAAATGTTAAAATTTTGAAATTCTGAATTTTTAAATTTTTGAAATATTAAAATTTTAAAATTTTGAAATTTTAAAATTTCGAAATTTTGAAATTTTGCAATTTTGAAATTTCGAAATTTTGATATTTTGATATCTTAAAATTTTGAAATTTTGAAATTTAAAAATTTTGAAATTTTGATATTTTGAGATTTTGAAATTTTGAAATGTTGAAATTTTGAAATTTTGAAATTTTGAAATTTTGAAATTTTGCAATTTTGAAATTTTGAATTTTGAAATTTTGAAATTTTAAAATTTTGAAATTTTTAAATTTTGAAATTTTGATGTTTTGAAATTTTGATGTTTTGAAATTTTGAAATTTTGAAATTTTGAAATTTTGAAATTTTGAAATTTTGAAATTTTGAAATTTTGAAATTTTGAAATTTTGAAATTTTGAAATTTTGAAATTTTGAAGTTTTGAAATTTTGAAATTTCGAAATTTTAAAATTTTGAAATTTTGCAATTTTGAAATTTTGAACTTTTGAAATTTTGAATTTTTAAAATTTTAAAATTTTGAAATTCTGAATTTTTAAAATTTTAAAATATTAAAATTTTAAAATTTTAAATTTTGAAATTTTAAAATTTTAAAATTTTGAAATTTTGCAATTTTGAAATTTCGAAATTTTGATATTTTGAAATCTTAAAATTTTTAAATTTTGAAATTTTAAAATTTGAAATTTTGAAATTTTGAAATTTTGAAATTTTAAAATTTTAAAATTTTGAAATTTTGAAATTTGGAATTTTTGAAGTTTTAAAATTTTGAAATTTTGAAATTTTGAAGTTTTGAAATTTTGAGATTTTGAAATTTTGAAATTTTGAAATTTTGAAATTTTGAAATTTTAAAATTTTGAAATTTTGAAATTTTGAAATTTTGAAATTTTGAAATTTTAAAATTTTGAAATTTTGAAATTTTGAAATTTTGCAATTTTGAAAATTTGAAATTTTGAAATTTTGAAATTTTGAAATTTTAAAATTTTGAAATTCTGAAATTTTGCAATTTTAAAGTTTTGAAATTTTGAAATTTTGAAATTTTGAAATTTTGAAATTTTGAAATTTTGAAGTTTTGAAATTTTGAAATTTCAAAATTTTAAAATTTTGAAATTTTGCAATTTTGAAATTTTGAACTTTTGAAACTTTGAATTTTTAAAATTTTAAAATTTTGAAATTCTGAATTTTTAAAATTTTGAAATATTAAAATTTTAAAATTTTGAAATTTTAAAATTTCAAAATTTTGAAATTTTGCAATTTTGAAATTTCGAAATTTTGATATTTTGAAATCTTAAAATTTTGAAATTTTGAAATTTTGAAATTTTAAAATTTTGAAATTTTGAAATTTTGAAATTTTGAAATTTTGAAATTTTGAAATTTTGAAATTTTGAAATTTTGAAATTTTGAAATTTTAAAATTTTTTAATTTTGAAATTTTGAAATTTTGAAATTTTAAAATTTTTAAATTTTTAAATTTTAAAGTTTTGAAATTTTAAAATTTTGAAATTTTGAAATTTTGAAATTTTGAAATTTTGAAATTTTAAAATTTTGAAATTTTGAAATTTTGAAATTTTGATATTTTGAAGTTTTGAAATTTTGAAATTTTGAAACTTTGAAATTTTGAAGTTTTGAAATTTTGAAATTTTGAAACTTTGAAATTTTGAAGTTTTGAAATTTTGAAATTTTGAAATTTTGATATTTTGAAGTTTTGAAATTTTGAAACTTTGAAATTTTTAAGTTTTAAAATTTTAAAATTTTGAAATTTCAAAATTTCAAAATTTCAAAATTTTAAAATTTTAAAATTTTAGAATTTCAAATTTCAAATTTCAAAATTTCAAAACTTCAAAATATCAAAATTTCAAAATTTCAAAATTTTAAAATTTCAAAATTTCAAAATTTCAAAATTTCAAAATTTCAAAATTTTAAAATTTCAAAACTTTAAAATTTCAAAATTTCAAAATTTTAAAATTTCAAAATTTCAAAATTTCAAAATTTCAAAATTTCAAAATTTCAAAATTTCAAAATTTCAAAATTTCAAAATTTCAAAATTTCAAATTTCAAATTTCAAAATTTCAAAATTTCAAAATTTCAAAATTTCAAAATTTCAAAATTTCAAAATTTCAAAATTTGTAAATTTCAAATTTCAAAATTTTAAGATTTCAAAATATCAAAATTTCGAATTTCAAAATTGCAAATTTCAAAATTTGAATTTTAAATTTCAAAATTTTAAATTTTAATATTTCAAATTTTAAAATTCAGAATTTCAAAATTTAAAATTTAAAAATTCAAAGTTTCAAAAGTTCAAAATTTCAAATTGCAAAATTTCAAAATTTAAAATTTCGAAATTTCAAAATTTCAAAACTTCAATATTTCAAAATTTCAAAATTTCAAAATTTCAAAATTTCAAAATTTCAAAACTTCAAAATTGCAAAATTTCAAAATTTCAAAATTTTAAAATTTCAAAATTTCAAATTTCAAAATTTCAAAATTTCAAATTTCAAAATTGCAAAATTTCAAAATTTCAAAATTTAAAATTTCAAAATTTCAAAATTTCAAAATTTCAAAATTTTAAAATTTCAAAATTTCAAAATTTCAAAATTTCAAAATTTCAAAACTTCAAAATTTCAAAATTTCAAAATTTCAAAATTTTAAGATTTCAAAATATCAAAATTTCGAAATTTCAAAATTGCAAAATTTCAAATTTGAAATTTTAAAATTTCAAAATGTTAAAATTTTAATATTTCAAATTTTAAAAATCAGAATTTCAAATTTTGAAATTTTAAAAATTCAAAATTTCAAAAGTTCAAAATTTCAAAATTGCAAAATTTCAAAATTTTAAAATTTCGAAATTTCAAAATTTCAAAACTTCAAATTTCAAAATTTCAAAATTTCAAAATTTCAAAATTTCAAAATTTCAAAATTTCAAAATTTCAAATTTCAAAACTTCAAAATTTCAAAATTTCAAAATTTCAAAATTTCAAAATTTTAAAATTTCAAAATTTCAAAATTTCAAAATTTCAAAATTTCAAAATTTCAAAATTGCAAAATTTCAAAATTTCAACATTTCAAAATTTCAAAATCTCAAAATATCAAAATTCAAAATTTTTAAATTTCAAAATTTCAAAATTTAAGATATCAAAATATCAAAATTTCGAAATCTCAAAATTGCAAAATTTCAAAATTTCGAAATTTAAAATTTCAAAATTTTAAAATTTTAATATTTCAAAATTTTAAAAATTCAGAATTTCAAAATTTAACATTTTAAAAATTCAAAATTTCAAAAGTTCAAAATTTCAAAATTGCAAAATTTCAAAATTTTAAAATTTCAAAATTTCAAAATTTCAAAACTTAAAATTTCAAAATTTTAAAACTTCAAAATTTCAAAATTTCAAAATTTCAAAATTTCAAAATTTCAAAATTTCAAAATTTCAAAATTTCAAAACTTCAAAATTTCAAAATTTCAAAATTTCAAAATTTTAAAATTTCAAAATTTCAAAATTTCAAAATTTCAAAACTTCAAAATATCAAAATTTCAAAATTTCAAAATTTTAAAATTTCAAAATTTCAAAATTTCAAAATTTCAAAATTTCAAAATTTCAAAATTTCAAAATTTTAAAATTTCAAACTTTAAAATTTCAAAATTCAAAATTTTAAAATTTCAAAATTTCAAAATTTCAAAATTTCAAAATTTCAAAATTTCAAAATTTCAAAATTTCAAAATTTCAAAATTTCAAAATTTCAAAATTCAAATTTCAAAATTTCAAAATTTCAAAATTTCAAAATTTCAAAATTTCAAATTTCAAAATTTGTAAATTTCAAAATTTCAAATTTTAAGATTTCAAATATCAAAATTTCGAAATTTCAAAATTGCAAAATTTCAAAATTTTGAAATTTTAAAATTTCAAAATTTCAAAATTTTAAAATTTCAAAATTTCAAAATTTCAAAATTTCAAAATTTCAAAATTCAAAATTTCAAAATTTCAAAATTTCAAAATTTCAAAACTTCAATATTCAAATTTCAAATTTCAAAATTTCAAAATTTCAAATTTCAAAATTTCAAAATTTCAAATTTTCAAAATTGCAAATTTCAAAATTTCAAAATTTCAAAATTTTAAAATTTCAAATTTCAAAATTTCAAAATTTCAAAATTTCAAAATTTTAAAATTTCAAAATTTCAAAATTCAAAATTTCAAAATTTCAAAACTTCAAAATTTCAAAATTTCAAAATTTCAAAATTTTAAGATTTCAAAATATCAAATTTCGAAATTTCAAAATTGCAAAATTTCAAAATTTTGAAATTTTAAAATTTCAAAATTTTAAAATTTTAATATTTCAAAATTTTAAAAATTCAGAATTTCAAAATTTTAAAATTTTAAAAATTCAAATTTCAAAAGTTCAAAATTCAAAATTGCAAATTTCAAAATTTAAAATTTCGAAATTTCAAAATTTCAAAACTTCAAAATTTCAAATTTCAAATTTCAAAATTTCAAAATTTCAAAATTTCAAAACTTCAAAATTCAAAATTTCAAAATTTCAAAATTTCAAAATTTCAAAATTTTAAAATTTCAAAATTTCAAAATTTCAAAATTTCAAAATTTCAAAATTTCAAAATTGCAAAATTTCAAAATTTCAACATTTCAAAATTCAAAATCTCAAAATATCAAAATTTCAAAATTTCAAAATTTCAAAATTTCAAAATTTCAAAATTTCAAATTTCAAAATTTCAAAATTTCAAAATTTTAAAATTCAAAACTTTAAAATTTCAAAATTTCAAAATTTTAAAATTTCAAAATTTCAAAATTCAAAATTTCAAAATTTCAAAATTTCAAAATTTCAAAATTTCAAATTTCAAAATTTCAAAATTTCAAAATTCAAAATTTCAAAATTTCAAATTTCAAAATTTCAAAATTTCAAAATTTCAAAATTTGTAAATTTCAAAATTTCAAATTTTAAGATTTCAAAATATCAAAATTTCGAAATTTCAAATTGCAAAATTTCAAAATTTTGAAATTTTAAAATTTTAATATTTCAAAATTTTAAAAATTCAGAATTTCAAAATTTTAAAATTTTAAAATTCAAAGTTTCAAAAGTTCAAAATTTCAAAATTGCAAAATTTCAAAATTTTAAAATTTCGAAATTTCAAATTTCAAAACTTCAATATTTCAAAATTTCAAAATTTCAAAATTTCAAAATTTCAAAATTTCAAAACTTCAAATTGCAAAATTTCAAAATTTCAAAATTTTAAAATTTCAAAATTTCAAAATTTCAAATTTCAAAATTTCAAAATTTCAAATTTTCAAAATTGCAAATTTCAAAATTTCAAAATTTTAAAATTTCAAAATTTCAAAATTTCAAAATTTCAAATTTAAAATTTCAAAATTTCAAAATTTCAAAATTTCAAAATTTCAAAACTTCAAAATTTCAAAATTTCAAAATTTCAAAATTTTAAGATTTCAAAATATCAAAATTTCGAAATTTCAAAATTGCAAAATTTCAAAATTTTGAAATTTTAAAATTTCAAAATGTTAAAATTTTAATATTTCAAAATTTTAAAAATTCAGAATTTCAAATTTTAAAATTTTAAAAATTCAAAATTTCAAAAGTTCAAAATTTCAAATTGCAAAATTTCAAAATTTTAAAATTTCGAATTTCAAAATTTCAAAACTTCAAAATTTCAAAATTTCAAAATTTCAAAATTTCAAAATTTCAAAATTTCAAAATTTCAAAATTTCAAAACTTCAAAATTTCAAAATTTCAAATTTCAAAATTTCAAATTTTAAAATTTCAAAATTCAAAATTTCAAATTTCAAAATTCAAAATTTCAAAATTTCAAATTGCAAAATTTCAAAATTTCAACATTTCAAAATTTCAAAATCTCAAATATCAAAATTTCAAAATTTTTAAATTTCAAAATTTCAAAATTTTAAGATATCAAAATATCAAAATTTCGAAATCTCAAAATTGCAAAATTTCAAAATTTCGAAATTTTAAATTTCAAAATTTTAAAATTTTAATATTTCAAAATTTAAAAATTCAGAATTTCAAAATTTTAACATTTTAAAAATTCAAAATTTCAAAAGTTCAAAATTTCAAAATTGCAAAATTTCAAAATTTTAAAATTTCAAAATTTCAAAATTTCAAAACTTAAAAATTTCAAAATTTTAAAACTTCAAAATTTCAAAATTTCAAAATTTCAAAATTTCAAAATTTCAAAATTTCAAAATTTCAAAAATTTCAAAATTTCAAAACTTCAAAATTTCAAAATTTCAAAATTTCAAAATTTTAAAATTTCAAAATTTCAAATTTCAAAATTTCAAAACTTCAAAATATCAAAATTTCAAAATTTCAAAATTTTAAAATTTCAAAATTTCAAATTTCAAAATTTCAAAATTTCAAAATTTCAAAATTTTAAAATTTCAAAACTTTAAAATTTCAAAATTTCAAAATTTTAAAATTTCAAAATTTCAAAATTTCAAAATTTCAAAATTTCAAAATTTCAAAATTTCAAAATTTCAAAATTTCAAATTTCAAAATTTCAAAATTCAAATTTCAAAATTTCAAAATTTCAAAATTTCAAAATTTCAAAATTTCAAAATTTCAAAATTTGTAAATTTCAAATTTCAAAATTTTAAGATTTCAAAATATCAAAATTTCGAAATTTCAAAATTGCAAAATTTCAAAATTTTGAAATTTTAAAATTTCAAAATTTTAAAATTTTAATATTTCAAAATTTTAAAAATTCAGAATTCAAAATTTAAAATTTAAAAATTCAAAGTTTCAAAAGTTCAAAATTTCAAAATTGCAAAATTTCAAAATTTTAAAATTTCGAAATTTCAAAATTTCAAAACTTCAATATTTCAAAATTTCAAAATTTCAAAATTTCAAAATTTCAAAATTTCAAACTTCAAAATTGCAAAATTTCAAAATTTCAAATTTTAAAATTTCAAAATTTCAAAATTTCAAAATTCAAATTTCAAATTTTCAAAATTGCAAAATTTCAAATTTCAAAATTTCAAAATTTTAAAATTTCAAAATTTCAAAATTTCAAAATTTCAAAATTTCAAAATTTTAAAATTTCAAAATTCAAAATTTCAAAATTTCAAAATTTCAAAACTTCAAAATTTCAAAATTTCAAAATTCAAAATTTCAAAATTTTAAGATTTCAAAATATCAAAATTTCGAAATTTCAAAATTGCAAAATTTCAAAATTTTGAAATTTTAAAATTTCAAAATTTTAAAATTTTAATATTTCAAAATTTTAAAAATTCAGAATTTCAAAATTTTAAAATTTTAAAATTCAAAATTTCAAAGTTCAAAATTTCAAAATTGCAAAATTTCAAAATTTTAAAATT
>CATPCP010000172.1:0-27692 GCA_955652365.1 Eristalinus aeneus | reverse complement strand
TTTTGAAAATTTCAAATTTTCAAATTTTGAACTTTTGAAATTTTGAAATTTTGAAATTTTGAAATTTTGAAATTTGAAATTTTGAAATTTTGATATTTTGAAATTTTGAAATCTTGAAATTTTGGAGTTTTGAAATTTTGAAATTTTGAAATTTTGAAATTTTGAAATTTCGAAATTTTCGAATTTTGAAGTTTTGAAATTTTGAAATTTTGAAATTTTTGAATTTTGAAATTTTGAAATTTTGAAATTTTGATATTTTGAAATTTTGAAATTTTGAAATTTTGAAATTTTGAAATTTTGAAATTTTGAAATTTGAAATTTTGAAATTTTGCAATTTTGAAATTGTGAACTTTTGAAATTTTGAAATTTTGAAATTTTGAAATTTTGAAATTTTAAAATTTTGAAATTTTGAAATTTTGAAATTTTGAAATTTTGAAATTTTGAAATTTTGAAATTTTGAAATTTTGAAATTTTGAAATTTTGAAATTTTGAAATTTTGATATTTTGAAATTTTGAAATTTTGAAATTTTGAAATTTTGAAGTTTTGAAATTTTGAAGTTTTGAAATTTTGAAATTTCGAAATTTTGAAATTGTGAAATTGTGATATTTTGAAATTTTGAAATTGTGAAATTGTGAAATTTTGAAATTTTGAAATTTGCAATTTTGAAATTTTGAAATTTTGAAATTTTTAAATTTTTAAATTTTGAAATTTTGAAATTATGAAATTTTAAAATTTTGAAATTTTGAAATTTTGAAATTTTGAAATTTTGAAATTTTAAAATTTTAAAATTTTAAAATTTTGAAATTTCGAAATTTTGAAATTTTGAAATTTTAAAATTTTGAAACTTTGAAATTTGAAATTTTAAAATTTTGAAATTTTGAAATTTTGATATTTTAAAATTTTGAAATTTTGAAATTTTGAAATTTTTAAATTATGAAATTTTGAAATTTTGAAATTTTGAAATTTTGAAATTTTGAAATTTTGAAATTTTGAAATTTGAAATTTTGAAATTTTGAAATTTTGAAATTTTGAAGTTTTGAAATTTAGAAATTTAGAAATTTTGAAATTTTGAAATTTTGAAATTTTGAAATTTTGAAATTTTGAAATTTTGAAATTTTGAAATTTTGAAATTTTGAAATTTTGAAATTTTGAAATTTTGAAATGTTGAAATTTTGAAATTTTGAAATTTCGGAATTTTCAAATTTTGAAATCTTAAAATTTTGAAATTCTGAAATTTTGAAATTTTTGAATTTTGAAATTTTGAAATTTTGAGATTTTGATATTTTGAAATTTTGAAATTTTGAAATTTTGAAATTTTGAAATTTTGAAATTTTGAAATTTTGAAATTTTGAAACCTTGAAATCTTGAAATTTTAAAATTTTAAGATTATGAAATTTTTAAATTTTTAAATTTTTAAATTTTGAAATTGTGAAATTTTGAAATTTTGAAATTGTGAAAATTTGAAATTTTGAAATTTTGAAAACTTGAAATTTTGAAACTTTGAAATTTTGAAATTTTGAAATCTTGAAATTTTGGAGTTTTGAAATTTTGAAATTTTGAAACTTTGAAATTTTGAAATTTCGAAATTTCGAAATTTTCAAATTTTGAAATCTTAAAATTTTGAAATTCTGAAATTTTGAAATTTTTGAATTTTGAAATTTTGAAATTTTGAGATTTTGATATTTTGAAATTTTGAAATTTTGAAATTTTGAAATTTTGAAATTTTGAAATTTTGAAACCTTGAAATCTTGAAATTTTAAAATTTTAAGATTATGAAATTTTAAAATTTTTAAATTTTTAAATTTTGAAATTGTGAAATTTTGAAATTTTGAAATTGTGAAAATTTTAAATTTTGAAATTTTGAAATTTTGAAATTTTGAAATTTTGAAATTTTAAAATTTTGAAATTTTGAAATTTTGAAATTTTGAAATTTCGAAATTTAGAAATTTTGAAATTTTGAAATTTTAAAATTTTGAAATTTTGGAATTTTGAAATTTTAAAATTTTGAAATTTTGAAATTTTGAAATTTTGAAATTTTGAAATTTTGACATTTGACATTTGAATATTTGAAATTTTGAAATTTTGAAATTTTGAAATTTTGAAATTTTGAAATTTTGAAATTTTGAAATTTTGAAATTTTGAAATTTTGAAATTTTGAAATTTTGAAATTTTGAAATTTTGAAATTTTGAAATTTTGAAATTTTGTAATCTTGTAATTTTGAAATTTTGAAATTTTGAAATTTTGAAATTTTGAAATTTTGAAATTTTGAAATTTTGATATTTGGAAATTTGGAAATTTTGAAATTTTGAAATTTTGAAATTTTGTAATTTTTAAATTTTGAAATTTTGAAAATTTGAAATTTTTAAATTTTGAAATTTGAAATTTTGAAATTTTGAAATTTTGAAATTTTGAAATTTTGAAATTTTGAAATTTTGAAATTTTGAAAACTTGAAAATTTGAAATTTTGAAATTTTGAAATTTTGAAATTTTGAAATTTGAAATCTTGAAATTTTGGAGTTTTGAAATTTTGAAATTTGAAACTTTGAAAATTTGAAATTTCGAAATTTCGAAATTTCAAATTTTGAAATCTTAAAATTTTGAAATTCTGAAATTTTGAAATTTGAGATTTTGATATTTTGAAATTTTGAAATTTTGAAATTTTGAAATTTTGAAATTTTGAAACCTTGAAATCTTGAAATTTTAAAATTTTAAGATTATAAAATTTTAAAATTTTGAAATTTTTTAAATTTTGAAATTGTGACATTTTCAAAATTTCAAAATTTCAAAATTTCAAAATTTCAAAATTTCAAAATTTCAAAATTTCAAAATTTCAAAATTTCAAAATTTCAAAATTTCAAAATTTCAAAATTTCAAAATTTCAAAATTTCAAAATTTCAAAATCTCAAAATTTCAAAATTTCAAAATTTCAAAATTTCAAAATTTCAAAATTTCAAAATTTCAAAACTTCAAAATTTCAAAATTTCAAAATTTCAAAATTTCAAAATTTCAAAATTTCAAAATTTCAAAATTTCAAAATTTCAAAATTTCAAAATTTCAAAATTTCAAAATCTCAGAATTTCAAAATTTCAAATTTCAAAATCTCAAAATTTCAAAATTTCAAAATCTCAAAATTTCAAAATTTCAAAATTTCAAAATTTCAAAATTTCAAAATTTCAAAATTTCAAAATTTCAAAATTTCAAAATTTCAAAATTTCAAAATTTCAAAACTTCAAAATTTCAAAATTTCAAATTTTAAAATTTCAAAATTTCAAAATTTCAAAATTTCAAAATTTCAAAATTTCAAAATTTCAAAATTTTAAAATTTCAAAATTAAAAATTTTAAAATTTCAAAATTTCAAAATTTCAAAATTTCAAAATTTCAAAATTTCAAAATTTCAAAATTTCAAAATTTCAAAATTTCAAAATTTCAAAATTTCAAAATTTCAAAATTTCAAAATTTCAAAATTTCAAAATTTCAAAATTTTAAAATTTCAAAATTTCAAAATTTCAAAATTTCAAAATATTAAAATTTCAAAATTTTAAAATTTTAAAATTTCAAAATTTCAAAACTTCAAAATTTCAAAATTTCAAAATTTTAAATTTCAAAATTTCAAAATTTCAAAATTTCAAATTTCAAAATTTCAAAATTTCAAAATTTCAAAATTTCAAAATTTCAAAATTTCAAAATTTGAAAATTTCAAAATTTCAAATTTTAAAATTTCAAAATTTCAAAATTTCAAAATTTCAAAATTTCAAAATTTTAAAATTTCAAAATTTCAAAATTTCAAAATTTCAAAATTTCAAAATTTCAAAATTTCAAAATTTCAAAATTTCAAAATTTCAAAATTTCAAAATTTCAAAATTTCAAAATTTCAAAATTTCAAATTTCGAATTTCAAAATTTCAAAATTTCAAAATTTCAAAATTTCAAAATTTCAAAATTTCAAAATTTCAAAATTCCAAAATTCCAAAATTTCAAAATTTCAAAATTTCAAAATTTCAAAATTTCAAAATTTCAAAATTTCAAATTTCAGAATTTCAAAACTTCAAAATTTCAAAATTTCAAAATTTCAAAATCTCAAAATTTCAAAATTTCAAAATTACAAGATCACAAAATTTCAAAATTTCAAAATTTCAAAATTTCAAAATTTCAAAATTTCAAAATTTCAAAATTTCAAATTTCAAAATTTCAAAATTTCAAAATTTCAAAATTTCAAAATTTCAAAATTTCAAAATTTCAAAATTTCAAAATTTCAAAAATTTCAAAATTTCAAAATTTCAAAATTTCAAAATTTCAAAATTTCAAAATTTCAAAATTTCAAAATTTCAAAATTTCAAAATTTCAAAATTTCAAAATTTCAAAATTTCAAAATTTCAAAATTTCAAAATTTCAAAATTTCAAAATTTCAAAATTTCAAAATTACAAAATTACAAAATTTTAAAATTAAAAATTTCAAAATTTCAAAATTTCAAAATTTCAGAATTTCAGAATTTCAAAATTTCAAAATTTCAAAATCTCAAAATTTCAAAATTTCAAAATTTCAAAATTTAAAAATTTCAAAATTTCAAAATTTCAAAATTTCAAAATTTCAAAATTTCAAAATTTCAAAATTTCAAAATTTCAAAATTTCAAAATTTCAAAATTTCAAAATTTCAAAATTTCAAAATTTCAAAATATCGAAATTTTAAAATTTCAAAATTTCAAAACTTCAAAATTTAAAAATTTCAAAATTTCAAAATTTCAAAATTTCAAAATTTCAAAATTTCAAAATTTCAAAATTTCAAAATTTCAAAATTTCAAAATTTCAAAATTTCAAAATTTCAAAATTTCAAAATTTCAAAATTTCAAAATTTCAAAATTTCAAAATTTCAAAATTTCAAAATTTCAAAATTTCAAAATTTCAAAATATCAAAATTTCAAAATTTCAAAATTTCAAAATTTAAAAATTTCAAAATTTCAAATTTCAAAATTTCAAAATTTCAACATTTCAAAATTTCAAAATTTCAAAATTTCAAAATTTCAAAATTTCAAAATTTCAAAATTTCAAAATTTCAAAATTTCAAAATTTCAAAATTTCAAAATTTCAAAATTTCAAAATTTCAAAATTTTAAATTTCAAAATTTCAAAATTTCAAAATTTCAAAAGTTCAAAATTTCAAATTGCAAAATTTCAAAATTTCAAAATTTCAAAATTTCAAAATTTCAAAATTTCAAAATTTCAAAATTTCAAAATTTCAAAATTTCAAAATTTCAAAATTTCAAAATTTCAAAATTTCAAAATTTAGAAATTTCAAAATTTTAAAATTTCATAATTTTAAAATTTAAAAATTTCAAAGTTTCAGAATTTCAAAATTTCAAAATTTCAAAATTTCAAAATTTCAAAATTTCAAAATTTCAAAATTTCAAAATTTCAAAATTTCAAAATATCAAAATTTCAAAATTTCAAAATTTCAAAATTTAAAAATTCAAAAATTTCAAAATTTCAAAATTTCAAAACTTCAAAATTCGAAAATTTCGAAATTTCAAAATTTCAAAATTTCAAAATTTCAAAACTCCAAAATTTCAAGATTTCAAAATTTCAAAATTTCAAAATTTCAAAATTTCAAAATTTCAAAATTTCAAAATTTCAAAATTTCAAAATTTCAAAAGTTCAAAATTTGAAAATTTGAAATTTTCAAAACTTCAACATTTCAAAATTTCAAAATTTTAAAAGTTCAAATTTCAAAATTTCAAAATTACAAAATTTCAAAATTTTAAAATTTCAAAATTTCAAAATTTCAAAATTTCAAAATTTCAAAATTTCAAAATTTCAAAATTTCAAAATTTCAAAACTTCAAAATTTCAAAATTTCAAAATTTCAAAATTTCAAAATTTCAAAATTTCAAAATTTCAAAATTTCAAAATTTCAAAATTTTAAAACTTCGAAATTTCAAAATTTCAAAATTTCAAAATTTCAAAATTTCAAAATTTCAAAATTTCAAAATTTCAAAATTTCAAAATTTCTAAATTATAAATTTCAAAATTTCAAAATTTCAAAATTTCAAAATTTCAAAATTTCAAAATTTCAAATTTTCACAATTTCAAATGTCACAATTTCAAAATTTAAAAAATTTCAAAATTTTAAAATTTTATAATCTTAAAATTTTGAAACTTTGAAAATTTGAAATTTCGAAATTTCGAAATTTTCAAATTTTGAAATCTTAAAATTTTGAAATTCTGAAATTTTGAAATTTTGATATTTTGATATTTTGAAATTTTGAAATTTTGAAATTTTGAAATTTTGAAATTTTGAAACCTTGAAATCTTGAAATTTTAAAATTTTAAGATTATAAAATTTTAAAATTTTGAAATTTTTTAAATTTTGAAATTGTGACATTTTGAAATTTTGAAATTGTGAAAATTTGAAATTTTGAAATTTTGAAATTTTGAAATTTTGAAATTTTGAAATTTTGAAATTTTGAAATTTTGAAATTTTGAAATTTTGAAATTTAGAAATTTAGAAATTTTGAAATTTTGAAATTTTGAAATTTTGAAATTTTGAAATTTTGAAATTTTGAAATTTTGAAATTTTGAAATTTTGAAATTTCGAAGTTTTAAAATTTTGAAATTTTGAAATTTTTAAATTTTGAAATTTTGAAATTTTGAAATTTTGAAATTTTGAAATTTTGAAATTTTGAAGTTTTGAAATTTTGAAATTTTTAAATTTTTAAATTTGAAATTTTGAAATTTTGAAATTTTGAAATTTTAAAATTTTGAAATTTTGTAATTTTGAAATTTTGAAATTTTGAAATTTTGAACTTTTAAAATTTTGAAATTTTGAAATGTTGAAGTTTTGAAAATTTCAAATTTTCAAATTTTGAACTTTTGAAATTTTGAAATTTTGAAATTTTGAAATTTTGAAATTTTGAAATTTTGAAATTTTGAAATTTTGAAATTTTGAAATCTTGAAATTTTGGAGTTTTGAAATTTTGAAATTTTGAAATTTTGAAATTTTGAAATTTTGAAATTTTGAAATTTCGAAATTTTCGAATTTTGAAGTTTTGAAATTTTAAAATTTTGAAATTTTTGAATTTTTAAATTTTGAAATTTTGAAATTTTGAAATTTTGATATTTTGAAATTTTGAAATTTTGAAATTTTGAAATTTTGAAATTTTGAAATTTTGAAATTTTGAAATTTTGAAATTTTGAAATTTTGAAATTTTGAAATTTTGAAATTTTGAAATTTTAAAATTTTGAAATTTTGAAGTTTTGAAATTTTGAAATTTTGAAATTTTGAAATTTTGAAATTTTGAAATTTTGAAATTTTGAAATTTTGAAATTTTGAAATTTTGAAATTTTGAAATGTTGAAATTTTGAAATTTTGAAATTTTGAAATTTTGAAATTTTGAAATTTTGAAATTTTGAAATTTTGAAATTTTGAAATTTTGCAATTTTGAAATTTTGAAATTTTGAAATTTTGAAATTTTGAAATTTTGAAATTTTGATATTTTGAAATTTTGAAATTTTGAAATTTTGAAATTTTGAAATTTTGAAATTTTGAAATTTTGAAATTTTGAAATTTTGAAATTTTGAAATTTTGAAATTTTGAAATTTTGAAATTTTGAAATTTTGAAATTTTGAAATTTTGAAATTTTGAAATTTTGAAATTTTTAAATTTTTAAATTTTTAAATTTTGAAGTTTTGAAATTTTGAAATTTTAAAATTTCGATATTTTGAAATTTTGAAATTTTGAAATTTTGAAATTTTGAAATTTTGAAATTTTGAAATTTTGAAATTTTGAAATTTTGAAATTTTAAAATTTTGAAATTTTGAAATTTTGAAATTTTGAAATTTTGAAATTTTGAAATTTTGAAATTTTGAAATTTTGAAATTTTGAGATTTTGAAATTTTGAAATTTTGAAATTCTGAAATTCTGAAATTTTGAAATTTTGAAATTTTGAAATTTTGAAATTTTGAAATTTTAAAATTTTGTAATCTCGTAATTTTGAAATTTTGAAATTTTTAAATTTTTAAATTTTGAAATTTTGAAATTTTGAAATTTTGAAATTTTGAAATTTTGAAATTTTGAAATTTTGAAATTTTGAAATTTTGAAATTTTTGAAATTTTGAAATTTTGAAATTTTGAAATTTTGAAATTTTGAAATTTTGAAATTTTGAAATTTTGAAATTTTGAAATTTTGAAATTTTGAAATTTTGAAATTTTGTGATCTTGTAATTTTGAAATTTTGAAATTTTGAGATTTTGAAATTTTGAAATTTTGAAATTTTGAAGTTTTGAAATTCTGAAATTTTGAAATTTTTAAATTTTGAAATTTTGAAATTTTGAAATTTTGAAATTTTGAAATTTTGAAATTTCGAAATTTTGAAATTTTGAAATTTTGAAATTTTGAAATTTTGAAATTTTGAAATTTTGAAATTTTGAAATTTTGAAATTTTGAAATTTTGAAATTTTGAAATTTTGAAATTTTGATATTTTGAAATTTTGAAATTTTGAAACTTTGAAATTTTGAAATTTTGAAATTTTGAAATTTTGAAATTTTGAAATTTTGAAATTTTGAAATTTTGAAATTTTGAAATTTTGAAATTTTGAAATTTTGAAATTTTGAAATTTTGAAATTTTGAAATTTTGAGATTTTGAAATTTTGAAATTTTGAAATTTTGAAATTTTTAAATTTTGAAGTTTTGAAATTTTGAAATTTTAAAATTTCGATATTTTGAAATTTTGAAATTTTGAAATTTTGAAATTTTGAAATTTTGAAATTTTGAAATTTTGAAATTTTGAAATTTTGAAATTTTAAAATTTTGAAATTTTGAAATTTTGAAATTTTGAAATTTTGAAATTTTTAAATTTTGAAATTTTGAAATTTTGAAATTTTGAGATTTTGAAATTTTGAAATTTTGAAATTCTGAAATTCTGAAATTTTGAAATTTTGAAATTTTGAAATTTTGAAATTTTTAAATTTTAAAATTTTGTAATCTCGTAATTTTGAAATTTTGAAATTTTGAAATTTTTAAATTTTGAAATTTTGAAATTTTGAAATTTTGAAATTTTGAAATTTTGAAATTTTGAAATTTTGAAATTTTGAAATTTTGAAATTTTGAAATTTTTGAAATTTTGAAATTTTGAAATTTTGAAATTTTGAAATTTTGAAATTTTGAAATTTTGAAATTTTGAAATTTTGAAATTTTGAAATTTTGAAATTTTGAAATTTTGAAATTTTGTGATCTTGTAATTTTGAAATTTTGAAATTTTGAGATTTTGAAATTTTGAAATTTTGAAATTTTGAAGTTTTGAAATTCTGAAATTTTGAAATTTTTAAATTTTGAAATTTTGAAATTTTGAAATTTTGGAATTTTGGAATTTTGAAATTTTGAAATTTTGAAATTTTGAAATTTTGAAATTTTGAAATTTTGAAATTTTGAAATTTTGAAATTTCGAAATTTTGAAATTTTGAAATTTTGAAATTTTGAAATTTTGAAATTTTGAAATTTTGAAATTTTGAAATTTTGAAATTTTGAAATTTTGAAATTTTGAAATTTTGAAATTTTGAAATTTTGAAATTTTGAAATTTTGAAATTTTGAAATTTTGAAATTTTAAAATTTTGAAATTTTGAAATTTTGAAATTTTGAAATTTTAAAATTTTGAAATTTTCAAATTTTTAAATTTTGAAATTTTGAAATTTTGAAATTTTGAAATTTTGAAATTTTGAAATTTTGAAATTTTGAAATTTTGAAATTTTGAAATTTTGAAATTTTGAAATTTTGAAATTTTGAAATTTTGAAATTTTAAAATTTTGAAATTTTGAAATTTTGAAGTTTTGAAATTTTGAAATTTTAAAATTTTAAAATTTTGAAATTTTAATATTTTGAAATTTTGAAATTTTGAAATTTTGAAATTTTAAAATTTTGAAATTTTGAAATTTTGAAATTTTGAAATTTTGAAATTTTGAAATTTTGAAATTTTGAAATTTTGAAATTTTAAAATTTTGAAATTTTGAAATTTTGAAATTTTGAAATTTTGAAATTTTGAAATTTTGAAATTTTGAAATTTTGAAATTTTGAAATTTTGAAATTTTTAAATTTTGAAATTTTAAAATTTTGAAATTTTGAAATTTTGAAATTTTGAAATTTTGAAATTTTGAAATTTGGAATTTTAAAATTTTGAAATTTTGAAATTTTGAAGTTTTGAAATTTTGAAATTTTGAAATTTTGAAATTTTGAAATTTTGAAATTTTGAAATTTTGAAATTTTGAAATTTTGAAATTTTGAGATTTTGAAATTTTGAAATTTTGAGATTTTGAAATTTTGAAATTTTGAAATTCTGAGATTTTGAAATTTTGAAATTTTGAAATTTTGAAATTTTGAAATTTTGAAATTTTGAAATTTTGAAATTTTGAAATTTTGAAATTTTGAAGTTTTGAAATTTTGAAATTTTGAAATTTTGAAATTTTGAAATTTTGAAATTTTGAAATTTTGAGATTTTGAAATTTTGAAATTTTGAAATTTTGAAATTTTGAAATTTTGAAATTTTGATATTTTGAAATTTTGAAATTTTGAAATTTTGAAATTTTTAAATTTTGAAATTTTGAAATTTTGAAATTTTGAAATTTTGAGATTTTGAAATTTTGAAATTTTGAAATTTTGAAATTTTGAAATTTTCAAATTTTGTAATCTTGTAATTTTGAAATTTTGAAATTTTGAAATTTTGAAATTTTGAAATTTTGAAATTTTGAAATTTTGAAATTTTGAAATTTTGAAATTTTGAAATTTTGAAATTTTGAAATTTTGAAATTTTGAAATTTTGAAATTTTGAAATTTTGAAATTTTGTAATTTTGAAATTTTGAAATTTTGAAATTTTGAAATTTTGAAATTTTGAAATTTTGAAATTTTGAAATTTTTAAATTTTTAAATTTTTAAATTTTGAAATTTTGAAATTTTGAAATTTCGAAATTTTGATATTTTGAAATTTTGAAATTTTGAAATTTTGAAATTTTGAAATTTCGAAATTTTTGAATTTTGAAGTATTGAAATTTTGAAATTTTGAAATTTTGAAATTTTGAGATTTTGAAATTTTGAAATTTTGAAATTTTGAAATTTTCAAATTTTCAAATTTTGTAATCTTGTAATTTTGAAATTTTGAAATTTTGAAATTTTGAAATTTTGAAATTTTGAAATTTTGAAATTTTGAAATTTTGAAATTTTGAAATTTTGAAATTTTGAAATTTTGAAATTTTGAAATTTTGAAATTTTGAAATTTTGTAATTTTGAAATTTTGAAATTTTGAAATTTTGAAATTTTGAAATTTTGAAATTTTGAAATTTTGAAATTTTGAAATTTTGAAATTTTGAAATTTTGAAATTTTGAAATTTTTAAATTTTTAAATTTTTAAATTTTTAAATTTTGAAATTTTGAAATTTTGAAATTTTGAAATTTCAAAATTTTGATATTTTGAAATTTTGAAATTTTGAAATTTTGAAATTTTGAAATCTTGAAATTTTCTAGTTTTGAAATTTTGAAATTTTGAAATTTCGAAATTTTTGAATTTTGAAGTATTGAAATTTTTAAATTTTGAAATTTTTGAATTTTGAAATTTTGAAATTTTGATACTTTGAAATTTTGAAATTTTGAAATTTTGAAACTTTGAAATTTTGAAATTTTAAAATTTTAAAATTTTGAAATTTTAAAATTTTGAAATTTCTAAATATTGAAATTGCGAAATTTTGAAATTTTGAAATTTTGAAATTTTGAAATTTTGAAATTTTGAAATTATGGTTTTTTGAAATTTTGAAATTTTGAAATTTTGAAATTTGGAAATTATGATTTTTTGAAATTTTGAAATTTTGAAATTTTGAAACTTTGAAATTTTGGAGTTTTGAAATTTTGTAATTCTGAAATTTTGAAATTTTGAAAATTTGAAGTTTTGAAATTTTGAAATTTTGAAATTTTGAAATTTTGAAATTTTGAAATTTTGAAATTTTGAAATTTTGTAATTTTGAAATTTTGAAATTTTGAAATTATGATTTTTTGAAATTGTGAAATTTTGAAATTTTAAAATGTTTAAAATTTGAAATTTTGAAATTTTGAAATTTTGAAATTTTGAAATTTTGAAATCTTGAAATCTTGAAATTTTTGAGTTTTGAAATTTTGAAATTTTGAAATTTTGAAATTTCGAAATTTTCGAATTTTGAAGTATTGAAATTTATAAGTTTTGAAATTTTTGAATTTTGAAATTTTTGAATTTTGATATTTTGAAATTTTGAAATTTTGAAATATTGAAACTTTGAAATTTTGAAATTTTAAAATTTTAAAATTATGAAATTTTAAAATTTTGAAATTTTGAAATTTCTAAATTTTGAAATTGTGAAATTTTGAAATTTTAAAATTTTGAAATTTTGAAATTTTGAAATTTTAAAATTTTGAAATTTTGAAATTTTGGAATTTTGAAATTTTGAAATTTAAAAATGTTGAAATTTTGAAATTTTGAAGTTTTGAAATTTTGAAATTTTGAAATTTTGAAATTTTGAAATTTTGAAATTTTGAAATTTTGAAATTTTGAAATTTTGAAATTTTGAAATTTTGAAATTTTGAGATTTTGAAATTTTGAAATTTTGAAATTTTGAAATTTTGAAATTTTGAAATTTTGAAATTTTGAAATTTTGAAATTTTGAAATTTTGAAATTTTGAAATTTTGAAATTTTGATATTTTGAAATTTTTAAATTTTGAAATTTTGAAATTTTGAAGTTTTGAAATTTTGAAGTTTTGAAATTTTGAAATTTCGAAATTTTGAAATTGTGAAATTGTGATATTTTGAAATTGTGAAATTTTGAAATTTTGAAATTATGAAATTTTAAAATTTTGAAATTTTGAAATTTCGAAATTTTGAAATTTTAAAATTTTGAAATTTTAAAATTTTAAAATTTTGAAATTTTGAAATTTCGAAATTTTGAAATTTTAAAATTTTGAAATTTTAAAATTTTGAAATTTTGAAATTTTGAAATTTTGAAATTTTGCAATTTTGAAATTTTAAAATTTTAAAATTTTGAAATTTCGAAATTTTGAAATTTTGAAACTTTGAAATTTTGAAATTTTAAAATTTTGAAATTTTGAAATTTTGATATTTTAAAATTTTGAAATTTTGAAATTTTTAAATTTTGAAATTTTGAAATTTTGAAATTTTGAAATTTTGAAATTTTGAAATTTTAAAATTTTGAAATTTTGAAGTTTTGAAATTTTGAAATTTTGAAATTTTGAAATTTTGAAATTTTGAAATTTTGAAATTTTGAAATTTTGAAATTTTGAAATTTTGAAATTTTGAAATTTTGAAATTTTGAAATTTTGAAATTTTGAAATTTTGAAATTTTGAAATTTTGAAATTTTGAAATTTTGAAATTTTGAAATTTTGAAATTTTGAAATTTTGCAATTTTGAAATTTTGAAATTTTGAAATTTTGAAATTTTGAAATTTTGATGTTTTGAAATTTTGAAATTTTGAAATTATGAAATTTTAAAATTTTGAAATTTCTAAATATTGAAATTGCGAAATTTTGAAATTTTGAAATTTTGAAATTATGGTTTTTTGAAATTTTGAAATTTTGAAATTTTGAAATTTGGAAATTATGATTTTTTGAAGTTTTGAAATTTTAAAACTTTAAAATTTTGGAGTTTTGAAATTTTGTAATTCTGAAATTTTGAAATTTTGAAATTTTGAAGTTTTGAAATTTTGAAATTTTGAAATTTTGAAATTTTGAAATTTTGAAATTTTGAAATTTTGTAATTTTGAAATTTTGAAATTTTGAAATTATGATTTTTTGAAATTGTGAAATTTTGAAATTTTAAAATGTTTAAAATTTGAAATTTTGAAATTTTGAAATTTTGAAATTTTGAAATCTTGAAATTTTGGAGTTTTGAAATTTTGAAATTTTGAAATTTTGAAATTTCGAAATTTTCGAATTTTGAAGTATTGAAATTTATAAGTTTTGAAATTTTTGAATTTTGAAATTTTTGAATTTTGATATTTTGAAATTTTGAAATTTTGAAATTTTGAAATGTTGAAACTTTGAAATTGTGAAATTTTAAAATTTTAAAATTATGAAATTTTAAAATTTTGAAATTTTGAAATTTCTAAATTTTGAAATTGTGAAATTTTGAAATTTTAAAATTTTGAAATTTTGAAATTTTGAAATTTTAAAATTTTGAAATTTTGAAATTTTGAAATTTTGAAATTTTGAAATTTTGAAATTTTGAAATTTTGAAATTTAAAAATGTTGAAATTTTGAAATTTTGAAGTTTTGAAATTTTGAAATTTTGAAATTTTGAAATTTTGAAATTTTGAAATTTTGAAATTTTGAAATTTTGAAATTTTGAAATTTTGAAATTTTGAGATTTTGAAATTTTGAAATTTTGAAATTTTGAAATTTTGAAATTTTGAAATTTTGAAATTTTGAAATTTTGAAATTTTGAAATTTTGAAATTTTGAAATTTTGAAATTGTGAACTTTTGAAATTTTGAAATTTTGAAATTTTGAAATTTTAAAATTTTGAAATTTTGAAATTTTGAAATTTTGAAATTTTGAAATTTTGAAATTTTGATATTTTGAAATTTTTAAATTTTGAAATTTTGAAATTTTGAAGTTTTGAAATTTTGAAGTTTTGAAATTTTTAAATTTCGAAATTTTGAAATTTTGAAATTTTGAAATTTTGAAATTTTGAAATTTTGAAATTTTGAAATTTTGAAATTTTGAAATTTTGAAATTTTGAAATTTTGAAATTTTGAAATTTTGAAATTTTGAAATTTTGAAATTTTGAAATTTTTAAATTTTGAAATTTTGAAATTTTGAAATTTTAAAATTTTGAAATTTTGAAATTTTGAAATTTTGAAATTTTGAAATTTTAAAATTTTGAAATTTTGAAATTTTGAAGTTTTGAAATTTTGAAATTTTGAAATTTTGAAATTTTGAAATTTTGAAATTTTGAAATTTTGAAATTTTGAAATTTTGAAATTTTGAAATTTTGAAATTTTGAGATTTTGAAATTTTGAAATTTTGAAATTTTGAAATTTTGAAATTCTGAGATTTTGAAATTTTGAAATTTTGAAATTTTGAAATTTTGAAATTTTGAAATTTTGAAATTTTGAAATTTTGAAATTTTGAAATTTTGAAATTTTGAAATTTTGAAATTTTGAAATTTTGAAATTTTGAAGTTTTGAAATTTTGAAATTTTGAAATTTTGAAATTTTGAAATTTTAAAATTTTAAAATTTTGAAATTTTAATATTTTGAAATTTTGAAATTTTGAAATTTTGAAATTTTAAAATTTTGAAATTTTGAAATTTTGAAATTTTGAAATTTTGAAATTTTGAAATTTTGAAATTTTGAAATTTTGAAATTTTGAAATTTTGAAATTTTAAAATTTTGAAATTTTGAAATTTTGAAATTTTGAAATTTTGAAATTTTGAAATTTTGAAATTTTGAAATTTTGAAATTTTGAAATTTTGAAATTTTTAAATTTTTGAAATTTTAAAATTTTGAAATTTTGAAATTTTGAAATTTTGAAATTTTGAAATTTTGAAATTTTAAAATTTTGAAATTTTGAAATTTTGAAGTTTTGAAATTTTGAAATTTTGAAATTTTGAAATTTTGAAATTTTGAAATTTTGAAATTTTGAAATTTGAAATTTTGAAATTTTGAAATTTTGAAATTTTGAGATTTTGAAATTTTGAAATTTTGAGATTTTGAAATTTTGAAATTTTGAAATTCTGAGATTTTGAAATTTTGAAATTTTGAAATTTTGAAATTTTGAAATTTTGAAATTTTGAAATTTTGAAATTTTGAAATTTTGAAATTTTGAAATTTTGAAGTTTTGAAATTTTGAAATTTTGAAATTTTGAAATTTTGAAATTTTGAAATTTTGAAATTTTGAGATTTTGAAATTTTGAAATTTTGAAATTTTGAAATTTTGAAATTTTGAAATTTTGAAATTTTGATATTTTGAAATTTTGAAATTTTGAAATTTTGAAATTTTGAAATTTTGAAATTTTGAAATTTTGAAATTTTGAAATTTTGAGATTTTGAAATTTTGAAATTTTGAAATTTTGAAATTTTGAAATTTTCAAATTTTGTAATCTTGTAATTTTGAAATTTTGAAATTTTGAAATTTTGAAATTTTGAAATTTTGAAATTTTGAAATTTTGAAATTTTGAAATTTTGAAATTTTGAAATTTTGAAATTTTGAAATTTTGAAATTTTGAAATTTTGAAATTTTGAAATTTTGAAATTTTGAAATTTTGAAATTTTGAAATTTTGAAATTTTGTAATTTTGAAATTTTGAAATTTTGAAATTTTGAAATTTTGAAATTTTGAAATTTTGAAATTTTGAAATTTTGAAATTTTTAAATTTTTAAATTTTTAAATTTTGAAATTTTGAAATTTTGAAATTTCGAAATTTTGATATTTTGAAATTTTGAAATTTTGAAATTTTGAAATTTTGAAATTTCGAAATTTTTGAATTTTGAAGTATTGAAATTTTGAAATTTTGAAATTTTGAAATTTTGAGATTTTGAAATTTTGAAATTTTGAAATTTTGAAATTTTCAAATTTTCAAATTTTGTAATCTTGTAATTTTGAAATTTTGAAATTTTGAAATTTTGAAATTTTGATATTTTGAAATTTTGAAATTTTGAAATTTTGAAATTTTGAAATTTTGAAATTTTGAAATTTTGAAATTTTGAAATTTTGAAATTTTGAAATTTTGAAATTTTGTAATTTTGAAATTTTGAAATTTTGAAATTTTGAAATTTTGAAATTTTGAAATTTTGAAATTTTGAAATTTTGAAATTTTGAAATTTTGAAATTTTGAAATTTTGAAATTTTTAAATTTTTAAATTTTTAAATTTTGAAATTTTGAAATTTTGAAATTTTGAAATTTCAAAATTTTGATATTTTGAAATTTTGAAATTTTGAAATTTTGAAATTTTGAAATCTTGAAATTTTCTAGTTTTGAAATTTTGAAATTTTGAAATTTCGAAATTTTTGAATTTTGAAGTATTGAAATTTTTAAATTTTGAAATTTTTGAATTTTGAAATTTTGAAATTTTGATACTTTGAAATTTTGAAATTTTGAAATTTTGAAACTTTGAAATTTTGAAATTTAAAAATTTTAAAATTATGAAATTTTAAAATTTTGAAATTTCTAAATATTGAAATTGCGAAATTTTGAAATTTTGAAATTTTGAAATTTTGAAATTATGGTTTTTTGAAATTTTGAAATTTTGAAATTTTGAAATTTTGAAATTTGGAAATTATGATTTTTTGAAATTTTGAAATTTTGAAATTTTGAAACTTTGAAATTTTGGAGTTTTGAAATTTTGTAATTCTGAAATTTTGAAATTTTGAAAATTTGAAGTTTTGAAATTTTGAAATTTTGAAATTTTGAAATTTTGAAATTTTGAAATTTTGAAATTTTGAAATTTTGAAATTTTGTAATTTTGAAATTTTGAAATTTTGAAATTATGATTTTTTGAAATTGTGAAATTTTGAAATTTTAAAATGTTTAAAATTTGAAATTTTGAAATTTTGAAATTTTGAAATTTTGAAATTTTGAAATCTTGAAATCTTGAAATTTTTGAGTTTTGAAATTTTGAAATTTTGAAATTTTGAAATTTCGAAATTTTCGAATTTTGAAGTATTGAAATTTATAAGTTTTGAAATTTTTGAATTTTGAAATTTTTGAATTTTGATATTTTGAAATTTTGAAATTTTGAAATTTTGAAATATTGAAACTTTGAAATTTTGAAATTTTAAAATTTTAAAATTATGAAATTTTAAAATTTTGAAATTTTGAAATTTCTAAATTTTGAAATTGTGAAATTTTGAAATTTTAAAATTTTGAAATTTTGAAATTTTGAAATTTTGAAATTTTAAAATTTTGAAATTTTGAAATTTTGGAATTTTGAAATTTTGAAATTTAAAAATGTTGAAATTTTGAAATTTTGAAGTTTTGAAATTTTGAAATTTTGAAATTTTGAAATTTTGAAATTTTGAAATTTTGAAATTTTGAAATTTTGAAATTTTGAAATTTTGAAATTTTGAAATTTTGAAATTTTGAAATTTTGAGATTTTGAAATTTTGAAATTTTGAAATTTTGAAATTTTGAAATTTTGAAATTTTGAAATTTTGAAATTTTGAAATTTTGAAATTTTGAAATTTTGAAATTTTGAAATTTTGAAATTTTGAAATTGTGAACTTTTGAAATTTTGAAATTTTGAAATTTTTAAATTTTAAAATTTTGAAATTTTGAAATTTTGAAATTTTGAAATTTTGAAATTTTGAAATTTTGAAATTTTGATATTTTGAAATTTTTAAATTTTGAAATTTTGAAATTTTGAAGTTTTGAAATTTTGAAGTTTTGAAATTTTGAAATTTCGAAATTTTGAAATTGTGAAATTGTGATATTTTGAAATTGTGAAATTTTGAAATTTTGAAATTATGAAATTTTAAAATTTTGAAATTTTGAAATTTCGAAATTTTGAAATTTTAAAATTTTGAAATTTTAAAATTTTAAAATTTTGAAATTTTGAAATTTCGAAATTTTGAAATTTTAAAATTTTGAAATTTTAAAATTTTGAAATTTTGAAATTTTGAAATTTTGAAATTTTGAAATTTTGAAATTTTGAAATTTTAAAATTTTAAAATTTTGAAATTTCGAAATTTTGAAATTTTGAAACTTTGAAATTTTGAAATTTTAAAATTTTGAAATTTTGAAATTTTGATATTTTAAAATTTTGAAATTTTGAAATTTTTAAATTTTTAAATTTTTAAATTTTGAAATTTTGAAATTTTGAAATTTTGAAATTTTGAAATTTTAAAATTTTGAAATTTTGAAGTTTTGAAATTTTGAAATTTTGAAATTTTGAAATTTTGAAATTTTGAAATTTTGAAATTTTGATATTTTGAAATTTTGAAATTTTGAAATTTTGAAATTTTGAAATTTTGAAATTTTGAAATTTTGAAATTTTGAAATTTTGAAATTTTGAAATTTTGCAATTTTGAAATTTTGAAATTTTGAAATTTTGAAATTTTGATATTTTGAAATTTTGAAATTTTGAAATTATGAAATTTTAAAATTTTGAAATTTCTAAATATTGAAATTGCGAAATTTTGAAATTTTGAAATTTTGAAATTTTGAAATTATGGTTTTTTGAAATTTTGAAATTTTGAAATTTGGAAATTATGATTTTTTGAAATTTTGAAATTTTGAAACTTTGAAATTTTGGAGTTTTGAAATTTTGTAATTCTGAAATTTTGAAATTTTGAAATTTTGAAGTTTTGAAATTTTGAAATTTTGAAATTTTGAAATTTTGAAATTTTGAAATTTTGAAATTTTGTAATTTTGAAATTTTGAAATTTTGAAATTATGATTTTTTGAAATTGTGAAATTTTGAAATTTTAAAATGTTTAAAATTTGAAATTTTGAAATTTTGAAATTTTGAAATTTTGAAATCTTGAAATTTTGGAGTTTTGAAATTTTGAAATTTTGAAATTTTGAAATTTCGAAATTTTCGAATTTTGAAGTATTGAAATTTATAAGTTTTGAAATTTTTGAATTTTGAAATTTTTGAATTTTGATATTTTGAAATTTTGAAATTTTGAAATTTTGAAATGTTGAAACTTTGAAATTGTGAAATTTTAAAATTTTAAAATTATGAAATTTTAAAATTTTGAAATTTTGAAATTTCTAAATTTTGAAATTGTGAAATTTTGAAATTTTAAAATTTTGAAATTTTGAAATTTTGAAATTTTAAAATTTTGAAATTTTGAAATTTTGAAATTTTGAAATTTTGAAATTTTGAAATTTTGAAATTTTGAAATTTAAAAATGTTGAAATTTTGAAATTTTGAAGTTTTGAAATTTTGAAATTTTGAAATTTTGAAATTTTGAAATTTTGAAATTTTGAAATTTTGAAATTTTGAAATTTTGAAATTTTGAGATTTTGAAATTTTGAAATTTTGAAATTTTGAAATTTTGAAATTTTGAAATTTTGAAATTTTGAAATTTTGAAATTTTGAAATTGTGAACTTTTGAAATTTTGAAATTTTGAAATTTTGAAATTTTAAAATTTTGAAATTTTGAAATTTTGAAATTTTGAAATTTTGAAATTTTGAAATTTTGAAATTTTGAAATTTTGAAATTTTGAAATTTTGAAATTTTGAAATTTTGAAATTTTGAAATTTTGAAATTTTTAAATTTTGAAATTTTGAAATTTTGAAATTTTAAAATTTTGAAATTTTGAAATTTTGAAATTTGAAATTTTGAAATTTTAAAATTTTGAAATTTTGAAATTTTGAAGTTTTGAAATTTTGAAATTTTGAAATTTTGAAATTTTGAAATTTTGAAATTTTGAAATTTTGAAATTTTGAAATTTTGAAATTTTGAAATTTTGAGATTTTGAAATTTTGAAATTTTGAAATTTTGAAATTTTGAAATTCTGAGATTTTGAAATTTTGAAATTTTGAAATTTTGAAATTTTGAAATTTTGAAATTTTGAAATTTTGAAATTTTGAAATTTTGAAATTTTGAAATTTTGAAATTTTGAAATTTTGAAATTTGAAATTTTGAAATTTTGAAATTTTGAAATTTTTAAATTTTGAAATTTTGAAATTTTGAAATTTTGGAATTTTGGAATTTTGAAATTTTGAAATTTTGAAATTTTGAAATTTTGAAATTTTGAAATTTTGAAATTCTGAAATTCTGAAATTTTGAAATTTTGAAATTTTGAAATTTTGAAATTTCAAAATTTTGTAATCTTGTAATTTTGAAATTTTGAAATTTTGAAATTTTGAAATTTTGAAATTTTGAAATTTTGAAATTTTGAAATTTTGAAATTTTGAAATTTTGAAATTTTGAAATTTTTAAATTTTGAAATTTTTAAATTTTGAAATTTTGAAATTTTGAAATTTTGGAATTTTGGAATTTTGAAATTTTGAAATTTTGAAATTTTGAAATTTTGAAATTTTGAAATTTTGAAATTTTGAAATTTCGAAATTTTGAAATTTTGAAATTTTGAAATTTTGAAATTTTGAAATTTTGAAATTTTGAAATTTTGAAATTTTGAAATTTTGAAATTTTGAAATTTTGAAATTTTGAAATTTTGAAATTTTGAAATTTTGAAATTTTGAAATTTTGAAATTTTGAAATTTTGAAATTTTGAAATTTTGAAATTTTGAAATTTTGAAATTTTGAAATTTTGAAATTTTGAAATTTTAAAATTTTGAAATTTTGAAATTTTGAAGTTTTGAAATTTTGAAATTTTAAAATTTTAAAATTTTGAAATTTTAATATTTTGAAATTTTGAAATTTTGAAATTTTGAAATTTTAAAATTTTGAAATTTTGAAATTTTGAAATTTTGAAATTTTGAAATTTTGAAATTTTGAAATTTTGAAATTTTGAAATTTTGAAATTTTGAAATTTTGAAATTTTGAAATTTTGAAATTTTGAAATTTGAAATTTTGAAATTTTGAAATTTTGAAATTTTGAAATTTTTAAATTTTGAAATTTTAAAATTTTGAAATTTTGATATTTTGAAATTTTGAAATTTTGAAATTTTGAAATTTTAAAATTTTGAAATTTTGAAATTTGAAGTTTTGAAATTTTGAAATTTTGAAATTTTGAAATTTTGAAATTTTGAAATTTTGAAATTTTGATATTTTGAAATTTTGAAATTTTGAAATTTTGAAATTTTGAAATTTTGAAATTTTGAAATTTTGAGATTTTGAAATTTTGAAATTTTGAGATTTTGAAATTTTGAAATTCTGAGATTTTGAAATTTTGAAATTTTGAAATTTTGAAATTTTGAAATTTTGAAATTTTGAAATTTTGAAATTTTGAAATTTTGAAGTTTTGAAATTTTGAAATTTTGAAATTTTGAAATTTTGAAATTTTGAAATTTTGAAATTTTGAAATTTTGAATTTTGAAATTTTGAGATTTTGAAATTTTGAAATTTTGAAATTTTGAAATTTTGAAATTTTGAAATTTTGAAATTTGAAATTTTCAAATTTTCAAATTTTGAAATTTTGAAATTTTGAAATTTTGAAATTTTGAAATTTTGAAATTTTGAAATTTTGAAATTTTGAAATTTTGAAATTTTGAAATTTTCAAATTTTGTAATCTTGTAATTTTGAAATTTTGAAATTTTGAAATTTTGAAATTTTGAAATTTTGAAATTTTGAAATTTTGAAATTTTGAAATTTTGAAATTTTGAAATTTTGAAATTTTGAAATTTTGAAATTTTGAAATTTTGAAATTTTGAAATTTTGAAATTTTGAAATTTTGAAATTTTGAAATTTTAAAATTTTGAAATTTTGTAATTTTGAAATTTTGAAATTTTGAAATTTTGAAATTTTGAAATTTTGAAATTTTGAAATTTTGAAATTTTGAAATTTTGAAATTTTGAAATTTTGAAATTTTTAAATTTTTAAATTTTTAAATTTTTAAATTTTTAAATTTTGAAATTTTGAAATTTCGAAATTTTGATATTTTGAAATTTTGAAATTTTGAAATTTTGAAATTTGAAATTTCGAAATTTTTGAATTTTGAAGTATTAAAATTTTGAAATTTTGAAATTTTGAAATTTTGAGATTTTGAAATTTTGAAATTTTGAAATTTTCAAATTTTGTAATCTTGTAATTTTGAAATTTTGAAATTTTGAAATTTGAAATTTTGAAATTTTGAAATTTTGAAATTTTGAAATTTTGAAATTTTGAAATTTTGAAATTTTGTAATTTTGAAATTTTGAAATTTTGAAATTTTGAAATTTTGAAATTTTGAAATTTTGAAATTTTGAAATTTTGAAATTTTGAAATTTTGAAATTTTGAAATTTTTAAATTTTTAAATTTTTAAATTTTTAAATTTTGAAATTTTGAAATTTTGAAATTTTGAAATTTCAAAATTTTGATATTTGAAATTTTGAAATTTTGAAATTTTGAAATTTTGAAATCTTGAAATTTTCTAGTTTTGAAATTTTGAAATTTTGAAATTTCGAAATTTTTGAATTTTGAAGTATTGAAATTTTTAAATTTTGAAATTTTTGAATTTTGAAATTTTGAAATGTTGATACTTTGAAATTTTGAAATTTTGAAATTTTGAAACTTTGAAATTTTGAAATTTAAAAATTTTAAAATTATGAAATTTTAAAATTTTGAAATTTCTAAATATTGAAATTGCGAAATTTTGAATTTTGAAATTTTGAAATTTTAAAATTTTGAAATTTTGAAATTATGGTTTTTTGAAATTTTGAAATTTTGAAATTTTGAAATTTGGAAATTATGATTTTTTGAAATTTTGAAATTTTGAAATTTTGAAACTTTGAAATTTTGGAGTTTTGAAATTTTGTAATTCTGAAATTTTGAAATTTTGAAATTTTGAAGTTTTGAAATTTTGAAATTTTGAAATTTTGAAATTTTGAAATTTTGAAATTTTTAAATTTTGTAATTTTGAAATTTTGAAATTTTGAAATTATGATTTTTTGAAATTGTGAAATTTTGAAATTTTAAAATGTTTAAAATTTGAAATTTGAAATTTTGAAATTTTGAAATTTTGAAATTTTGAAATCTTGAAATCTTGAAATTTTGGAGTTTTGAAATTTTGAAATTTTGAAATTTTGAAATTTCGAAATTTTCGAATTTTGAAGTATTGAAATTTATAAGTTTTGAAATTTTTGAATTTTGAAATTTTTGAATTTTGATATTTTGAAATTTTGAAATTTTGAAATTTTGAAATATTGAAACTTTGAAATTTTGAAATTTTAAAATTTTAAAATTATGAAATTTTAAAATTTTGAAATTTTGAAATTTCTAAATTTTGAAATTGTGAAATTTTGAAATTTTAAAATTTTGAAATTTTGAAATTTTGAAATTTTAAAATTTTGAAATTTTGAAATTTTGGAATTTTGAAATTTTGAAATTTAAAAATGTTGAAATTTTGAAATTTTGAAGTTTTGAAATTTTGAAATTTTGAAATTTTGAAATTTTGAAATTTTGAAATTTTGAAATTTTGAAATTTTGAAATTTTGAAATTTTGAAATTTTGAAATTTTGAAATTTTGAAATTTTGAGATTTTGAAATTTTGAAATTTTGAAATTTTGAAATTTTGAAATTTTGAAATTTTGAAATTTTGAAATTTTAAAATTTTGAAATTTTGAAATTTTGAAATTTGAAATTGTGAACTTTTGAAATTTTGAAATTTTGAAATTTTGAAATTTTAAAATTTTGAAATTTTGAAATTTTGAAATTTTGAAATTTTGAAATTTTGAAATTTTGAAATTTTGATATTTTGAAATTTTTAAATTTTTAAATTTTGAAATTTTGAAGTTTTGAAATTTTGAAGTTTTGAAATTTTGAAATTTCGAAATTTTGAAATTGTGAAATTGTGATATTTTGAAATTTTGAAATTGTGAAATTTGAAATTTTGAAATTTGCAATTTTGAAATTTTGAAATTTTTAAATTTTAAAATTTTAAAATTTTGAAATTTTGAAATTATGAAATTTTAAAATTTTGAAATTTTGAAATTTCGAAATTTTGAAATTTTAAAATTTTGAAATTTTAAAATTTTGAAATTTTGAAATTTTGAAATTTTGAAATTTTGAAATTTTGAAATTTTGAAATTTTGAAATTTTAAAATTTTAAAATTTTGAAATTTCGAAATTTTGAAATTTTGAAACTTTGAAATTTTGAAATTTTAAAATTTTGAAATTTTGAAATTTTGATATTTTAAAATTTTGAAATTTTGAAATTTTTAAATTTTTAAATTTTGAAATTTGAAATTTTGAAATTTTGAAATTTTGAAATTTTGAAATTTTGAAATTTTGAAGTTTTGAAATTTTGAAATTTTGAAATTTTGAAATTTTGGAATTTTGAAATTTTGAAATTTAAAAATGTTGAAATTTTGAAATTTTGAAGTTTTGAAATTTTGAAATTTTGAAATTTTGAAATTTTGAAATTTTGAAATTTTGAAATTTTGAAATTTTGAAATTTTGAAATTGAAATTTTGAAATTTTGAAATTTTGAAATTTTGAAATTTTGAAATTTTGAAATTTTGAGATTTTGAAATTTTGAAATTTTGAAATTTTGAAATTTTGAATTTTGAAATTTTGAAATTTTGAAATTTTGAAATTTTGAAATTTTGAAATTTTAAAATTTTGAAATTTTGAAATTTTGAAATTTTGAAATTTTGAAATTGTGAACTTTTGAAATTTTGAAATTTTGAAATTTTGAAATTTTAAAATTTTGAAATTTTGAAATTTTGAAATTTTGATATTTTGAAATTTTTAAATTTTTAAATTTTGAAATTTGAAGTTTTGAAATTTTGAAGTTTTGAAATTTTGAAATTTCGAAATTTTGAAATTGTGAAATTGTGATATTTTGAAATTTTGAAATTGTGAAATTTTGAATTTTGAAATTTGCAATTTTGAAATTTTGAAATTTTAAAATTTTAAAATTTTAAAATTTTGAAATTTTGAAATTATGAAATTTTAAAATTTTGAAATTTTGAAATTTCGAAATTTTGAAATTTTAAAATTTTGAAATTTTAAAATTTTGAAATTTTGAAATTTTGAAATTTTGAAATTTTGAAATTTTGAAATTTTGAAATTTTAAAATTTAAAATTTTGAAATTTCGAAATTTTGAAATTTTGAAACTTTGAAATTTTGAAATTTTAAAATTTTGAAATTTTGAAATTTTGATATTTTAAAATTTTGAAATTTTGAAATTTTTAAATTTTTAAATTTGAAATTTTGAAATTTTGAAATTTTGAAATTTTGAAATTTTGAAATTTTGAAATTTTGAAGTTTTGAAATTTTGAAATTTTGAAATTGTGAAATTTTGAAATTTTGAAATTTTGAAATATTGAAATTTTGAAATTTTGAAATTTTGAAATTTTGAAATTTTGAAATTTTGAAATTTTGAAATTTTGAAATTTTGAAATTTTGAAATTTGAAATTTTGAAATTTTGAAATTTTGAAATTTGAAATTTTGAAATTTTAAATTTGAAATTTTGAATTTTGCAATTTTGAAATTTTGAAATTTTGAATTTTGAAATTTTGAAATTTTGATATTTTGAAATTTTGAAATTTTGAAATTATGAAATTTTAAAATTTTGAAATTTCTAATATTGAAATTGCGAAATTTTGAAATTTTGAAATTTTGAAATTTTGAAATTTTGAAATTATGGTTTTTTGAAATTTTGAAATTTTGAAATTTGGAAATTATGATTTTTGAAATTTTGAAATTTGAAACTTTGAAATGTTGGAGTTTTGAAATTTTGTAATTCTGAAATTTTGAAATTTTGAAAATTTGAATTTTGAAATTTTGAAATTTTGAAATTTTGAAATTTTGTAATTTTGAAATTTTGAAATTTTGAAATTATGATTTTTTGAAATTGTGAAATTTTGAAATTTTAAAATGTTTAAAATTTGAAATTTTGAAATTTTGAAATTTTGAAATTTTGAAATTTTGAAATTTTGAAATTTTGAAATCTTGAAATTTTGGAGTTTTGAAATTTTGAAATTTTGAAATTTTGAAATTCGAAATTTTCGAATTTTGAAGTATTGAAATTTATAAGTTCTTAAATTTTTGAATTTTGAAATTTTTGAATTTTGATATTTTGAAATTTTGAAATTTTGAAATATTGAAACTTTGAAATTTTGAAATTTTAAAATTTTAAAATTATGAAATTTAAAATTTTGAAATTTTGAAATTTCTAAATTTTGAAATTGTGAAATTTTGAAATTTTAAAATTTTGAAATTTTGAAATTTTGAAATTTTAAAATTTTGAAATTTTGAAATTTTGAAATTTTGAAATTTTGAAATTTTGAAATTTTGAAATTTTGAAATTGTGAACTTTTGAAATTTTGAAATTTTGAAATTTTAAAATTTTGAAATTTTGAAATTTTGAAATTTTGAAATTTTGAAATTTTGAAATTTTGATATTTTGAAATTTTTAAATTTTGAAATTTTGAAATTTTGAAGTTTTGAAATTTTGAAGTTTTGAAATTTTGAAATTTCGAAATTTTGAAATTTTGGAATTTTGAAATTTTGAAATTTTGAAATTTTGAAATTTTAAAATTTTGAAATTTTGAAATTTTGAAATTTTGAATTTTGAAATTTTGAAATTTTGAAATTTTGAAATTTTGAAATTTTGAAATTTTGAAATTTTGAAATTTTGAAATTTTGAAATTTTGAAATTTTGAAATTTTGAAATTTTGAAATTTTGAAATTTTGAAATTTTGAAATTTTGAAATTTTGAAATTTTGAAATTTTGAAGTTTTGAAATTTTGTAATTTTAAAATTTTGAAATTTTGAAATTTTGAAATTTTGAAATTCTGAAATTTTGAAATTTTGAAATTTTGAAATTTGAAATTTTGAAATTTTGAATTTTGAAATTTTGAAATTTTGAAATTTTGAAATTTTGAAATTTTGAAATTTTGAAATTTTGAAATTTTGAAGTTTTGAAATTTTGTAATTTTAAAATTTTGAAATTTTGAAATTTTGAAATTTTGAAATTCTGAAATTTTGAAATTTTGAAATTTTGAAATTTTGAAATTTTGAAATTTTGAAATTTTGAAATTTTGAAATTTGAAATTTTGAAATTTTGAAATTTTGAAATTTTGAAATTTTGAAATTTTGAAATTTTGAAATTT
>CATPCP010000171.1:0-49191 GCA_955652365.1 Eristalinus aeneus | reverse complement strand
AAAATTTCAAAATTTCAAAATTTCAAAATTTCAAAATTTCAAAATTCCAAAATTTCGGAATTTCAAAATTTCAAAATTTCAAAAATTCAAAAATTCAAAATTTCAAAATTTCAAAATTTCAAAATTTCAAAATTTCAAAATTTCAAAATTTCAAAATTTCAAAATTTCAGAATTTCAAAATTTCAAAATTTCAAAATTTCAAAATTTCAAAAATTCAAAATTTCAAAATTTCAAAATTTCAAAATTTCAAAATTTCAAAATTTCAAAATTTCAAAATTTGAAAAATTTCAAAATTTCAAAATTTCAAAATTTCAAAATTTCAAAATTTCAAAATTTCAAAATTTCAAAATTTCAGAATTTCAAAATTTCAAAATTTCAAAAGTTCAAAATTTCAAAATTTCAAAATTTCAAAATTTCAAAATTTCAAAATTTCAAAATTTCAAAATTTCAAAATTTCAAAATTTCAAAATTTCAAAATTTCAAAATTTCAAAATTTCAAAATTTCAAAATTTCAAAATTTCTAAATTTCAAAATTTCTAAATTTCAAAATTTCAAAATTTCAAAATTTCAAAATTTCAAAATTTCAAAATTTCAAAATTTCAAAATTTCAAAATTTCAAAATTTCAAAATTTCAAAATTTCAAAATTTCAAAATTTCAAAATTTCAAAATTTCAAAATTTCAAAATTTCAAAACTTCAAAATTTCAAAATTTCAAAACTTCAAAATTTCAAAATTTCCAAATTTCCAAATTTCAAAATTTCAAAATTATAAAATTTCAAAATTTCAAAATTTCCAAATTTCAGAATTTCAAAATTTCAAAATTTTAAAATTTCAAAATTTCAAAATTTCAAAATTTCAAAATTTCAAGGTTTCAAAATTTCAAAATTTCAAAATTTCAAAATTTCAAAATTTTAAAATTTCAAAATTTCAAAATTTCAAAATTTCAAAATTTCAAGGTTTCAAAATTTCAAAATTTCAAAATTTCAAAATTTCCAAATTTCCAAATTTCAAAATTTCAAAATTTCAAAATTTCAAAATTTCAAAATTTCAGAATTTCAAAATTTCAAAACTTCAAAATTTCAAAATTTCAAAATTTCAAAATTTCAAAATTTCAAAATTTCAAAATTTCAAAATTTCAAAATTTCTAAATTTCAAAATTTCTAAATTTCTAAATTTCAAAATTTCAAAATTTCAAAATTTCAAAATTTCTAAATTTCAAAATTTCTAAATTTCTAAATTTCAAAATTTCAAAATTTCTAAATTTCTAAATTTCAAAATTTCAAAATTTCAAAATTTCAAAATTTCAAAATTTCAAAATTTCAAAATTTCCAAATTTCAGAATTTCAAAATTTCAAAATTTTAAAATTTTAAAATTTTAAAATTTCAAAATTTCAAAATTTCAAAATTTCAAAATTTCAAAATTTCAAAATTTCGAAATTTCAAAATTTCAAAATTTCAAAATTTCAAAATTTCAAAATTTCAAAATTTCAAAATTTCAAAATATTAAAATTTCAAGATTTCAAAATTTCAAAATTTCGAAATTTCAAAATTTCAAAATTTCAAAATTTCAAAATTTCAAAATTTCAAAATTTCAAAATATAAAAATATAAAAATTCAAAATTTCAAAATATTAAAATATCGAAATTTCAAAATTTCAAAATTTCAAAATTTCAAAATTTCAAAATTTCAAAATTTCAAAATTTCAAAATTTCAAAGTTTCAAAATTTCAAAATTTCAAAATTTCAAAATTTCAAAATTTCAAAATTTCAAAATTTCAAAATTTCAAAATTTCAAAATTTCAAAATTTCAAAATTTCAAAATTTCAAAATTTCAAAATTTCAAAATTTCAAAATATTAAAATTTCAAGATTTCAAAATTTCAAAATTCGAAATTTCAAAATTTCAAAATTTCCATATATCAAATTTTAAAATTTCAAAACATTAAAATTTCAAAATATCATAATTTAAAAATTTCAAAGTTTCAAGATTTCAGAACTTGAAAATTTCAAAATCTCAAAATTTCAAAATTTTAAAGTTTCAAAATTTCGAAATTTCAAAATTTCAAAAATTCAAAATTTCAAAATTTCAAAATTTCAAAATTTAAAAATTTTAAAATTTTTAAAATTTCAAATTTTTAAAATTTCAAATTTTCAAAATTTCAAAATTTCAAAATTTCAAAATTTCAAAATTTCAAAATTTCAAAATTTCAAAATGTCAAAATTTCAAAATTCCACAATTTCAAAATTTCAAAATTTCAAAATTTCAAAATTTAAAAAATTCAAAATTTCAAAATTTCAATATTTCAAAATTTTAAAATTTCAAAATTTCAAAATTTCAAAATTTCAAAATTTCAAAATTTCAAAATTTCAAAATTTCAAAATTTCAAAATTTCAAAATTCCAAAATTTCAAATTTCAAAATTTCAGAATTTCAAAATTTCAAAATTTCAAAATTTCAAAATTTCAAAATTTCAAAATTTCAAAATTTCAAAATTTCAAAATTTCAAAATTTCAAAATTTCAAAATTTCAAAATTTCAAAATTTCAAAATTTCAAAATTTCAAATTTCAAAATTTCAAAATTTCGAAATTTCAAAATTTCAAAATTTCAAAATTTCAAATATTCAAAATTTCAAAATTTCAAAATTTCAAAATTTCAAAATTACAAAATTTCAAATTTCAAAATTTCAAAATTTCAAAATTTCAAAAGTTCAAAATTTCAAAATTTCAAAATTTCAAAATTTCAAAATTTCAAAATTTCAAAATTTCAAAATTTCAAAATTTCAAAATTTCAAAATTTCAAAATTTCAAAATTTCAAAATTTCAAAATTTCAAAATTTCAAAATTTCAAAATTTCAAAATTTCAAAATTTCAAAATTTCAAAATTTCAAAATTTCAAAATTTCAAAATTTCAAAATTCAAAATTTCAAAATATTAAAATTTCAAAATATCAAAATTTCAAAATTTGAAAATTTTAAAATTTCAAAATTTCAAAATTTCAAAACTTCAAGATTTTGAAATTTCAAAATTTCAAAATTTAATAATTCCAAAATTTCAAAATTTTAAAATTTCAAAATTTCAAAATTTCAAAATTTTAAAATTTCAAAATTCCAAAATTTCAAAATTTCAAATTTTCAAAATATCAAAAATTTCAAAATTTCAAAATTTTAAAATTTCAAAATTTTAAAATTTCAAAATTTTAAAATATCAAAATTTCAAAATTTCAAAATTTCAAAGTTTCAAAATTTCAAAATTTCAAAAGTTCAAAATTTCAAAATTTTAAAATTTCAAAATTTCAAAATTTCAAAATTTTTAAATTTCAAAATTTCAAAATTTCAAAATTTCAAAATTTCAAAATTTCAAAATTTCAAAATTTCAAAATTTCAAAATTTCAAAATTTCAAAATTTCAAAATTTCAAAATTTTAAAATTTCAAAATTTCAAAATATTAAAATTTCAAAATATCAAAATTTCAAAATTTCAAAATTTTAAAATTTCAAAATTTCAAAATTTCAAAACTTCAAAATTTTGAAATTTCAAAATTTCAAAATTTAATAATTCCAAAATTTCAAAATTTTAAAATTTCAAAATTTCAAAATTTTAAAATTTTAAAATTTCTAAATTCCAAAATTTCAAAATTTTAAATTTTCAAAATATCAAAATTTCAAAATTTTAAAATTTCAAAATTTCAAAATTTCAAAATTTTAAAATATCAAAATTTCAAAATTTCAAAATTTCAAAGTTTCAAAATTTCAAAATTTCAAAATTTCAAAATTTCAAAATTTCAAAATTTCAAAATTTCAAAATTTCAAAATTTCAAAATTTCAAAATTGCAAAATTTCAAAATTTCAAAATTTCAAGATTTCGAAATTTCAAAATTTTAAAATTTCAAAATTTCAAAATTTCAAAATTTTAAAATTTCAAAATATCAAAATTTTAAAATTTCAAAATATTAAAATTTCAAAATATCAAAATTTCAAAATTTCAAAATTTCAAAATTTCAAAATTTCAAAATTTCAAAATTTCAAAATTTCAAAATTTCAAAATTTCAAAATTCAAAATTTCAAAATTTTCAAATTTCAAAATTTCAAAATTTCAAAATTTCAAAACTTCAAAATTTTAAATTTTAAAATTTCAAAATTTCAAAATTTCAAAATTTCAAAATTTCAAAATTTCAAAATTTCAAAATTTCAAAATTTTAAAATTTCAAAATTTCAAAATTTCAAAACTTCAAAATTTTGAAATTTCAAAATTTCAAAATTTTAAAATTTCAAAATTTAATAATTCTAAAATTTCAAAATTTTAAAATTTCAAAATTTCAAAATTTCAAAATTTTAAAATTTCAAAATTCCAAAATTTCAAAATTTTAAATTTTCAAAATATCAAAATTTCAAAATATCAAAATTTCAAAATTTCAAAATTTCAAAATTTCAAAATTTCAAAATATTAAAATTTCAAAATATCAAAATTTCAAAATTTCAAAATTTTAAAATTTCAAAATTTCAAAATTTCAAAACTTCAAAATTTTGAAATTTCAAAATTTCAAAATTTCAAAATTTCAAAATTTAATAATTCCAAAATTTCAAAATTTTAAAATTTCAAAATTTCAAAATTTCAAAATATCAAAATTTCAAAATTTCAAAATTTTAAAATTTCAAAATTTCAAAATTTCAAAACTTTAAAATTTTGAAATTTCAAAATTTCAAAATTTCAAAATTTCAAAATTTCAAAATTTCAAAATTTCAAAATTTCAAAATTTCAAAATTTCAAAATTTCAAAATTTCAAAATTTCAAAATTTCAAAATTTCAAAATTTCAAAATTTCAAAATTTCAAAATTTCAAAATTTCAAAATTTCAAAATTTCAAAATTTCAAAATTTCAAAATTTCAAAATTTCAAAATTTCAAAATTTCAAAATTTCAAAATATCAAAATTTTAAAATTTCAAAATATTAAAATTTCAAAATATCAAAATTTCAAAATTTCAGAACTTCAAAATTTCAAAATTTCAGAACTTCAAAATTTCAAAATTTCAAAATTTCAAAATTTCAAAATTTCAAAATTTCAAAATTTAAAAATTTCAAAATTTCAAAATTTCAAAATTTCAAAATTTCAAAATTTCAAAATTTCAAAATCTCAAAATTTCAAAATTTCAAAATTTCAAAATTTCAAAATTTCAAAATTTCAAAATTTCAAAATTTCAAAATTTCAAAATTTCAAAATTTCAAAATTTCAAAATTTCAAAATTTCAAAATTTCAAAATTTCGAAATTTCAAAATTTCAAAATTTCAAAATTTCAAAATTTTAAAATTTCAAAATTTCAAAATTTTAAAATTTCAAAATTTCAAAATTTTAAAATTTCAAAATTTTAAAATTTCAAAATTTCGAAATTTCAAAATTTCAAAATTCCAAAATTTCAAAATTTTTAATTTTTTTGAAATTTTGAAATTTCTAAATTTCAAAATTTCAAAATTTCAAAATTTCAAAATTTCAAAATTTCAAAATTTCAAAATTTCAAAATTTCAAAAATTCAAAATTTCAAAATTTCAAAATTTCAAAATTTCAAAATTTCAAAATTTCAAAATTTCAAAATTTCAAAATTTCAAAATTCCAAAATTTCAAAATTTCAAATTATCAAAATATCAAAATTTCAAAATTTCAAAATTTTAAAATTTTAAAAATATCAAAATTTTAAAATTTTAAAAATTTCAAAATTTCAAAATTTCAGAATTTCAAAATTTCAAAACTTCAAAATTTCAAAATTTCAAAATTTCAAAATTTCAAAATTTCAAAATTTCAAAATTTTAAAATTTCAAAATTTTAAAATTTCAAAATTTTAAAATATCAAAATTTCAAAATTTCAAAATTTCAAAATTTCAAAATTTCAAAATTGCAAAATTTCAAAATTTCAAAATTTCAAAATTTCAAAATTTCAAAATTTCAAAATTTCAAAATTTCAAAATTTCAAAATTTCAAAATTTCAAAATTTCAAAATTTCAAAATTTCAAAATTTCAAAATTTCAAAATTTCAAAATTTCAAAATTTCAAAATTTCAAAATTTCAAAATTTCAAAATTTCAAAATCTCAAAATTTCAAAATTTTAAAATTTTAAAAATTCAGAATTTCAAAATTTTAAAAATTCAGAATTTCAAAATTTTAAAATTTCAAATTTCAAAATTTCAAAATTTCAAAATTTCAAAATTTCAAAATTTCAAAATTTCAAAATTTCAAAATTTTAAAATTTCAAAATTTCAAAATTTCAAAATTTCAAAATTTCAAAATTTCAAAATTTCAAAATTTCAAAATTTCAAAATTTCAAAATTTCGAAATTTCAAAATATCAAAATTTCAAAATTTCAAAATATTAAAATTTCAAAATTTTAAAATTTTAAAATTTCAAAATTTCAAAATTTCCATATATCAAATTTTAAAATTTCAAAACATTAAAATTTCAAAATATCAAAATTTAAAAATTTCAAAGTCTCAAGATTTCAGAACTTGAAAATTTCAAAATTTCAAAATTTTAAAGTTTCAAAATTTCGAAATTTCAAAATTTCAAAATTTCAAAAATTCTAAATTTCAAAATTTCAAAATTTCAAAATTTCAAAATTTAAAAATTTAAAAATTTAAAAATTTTAAAATTTTTAAAATTTCAAATTTTTAAAATTTCAAAATTTCAAAATTTCAAAATTTCAAAATTTCAAAATTTCAAGATTTCAAAATTGCAAAATTTCAAAATTTCAAAATTTCAAAATTTCAAAATTTCAAAATTTCAAAATTTCAAAATTTCAAAATTTCAAAATTTCAAAATTTCAAAATTTCAAAATTTCAAAATTTCAAAATTTCAAAATTTCAAAATTTCAAAATTTCAAAATTTCAAAATTTCAAAATTTCAAAATTTCAAAATTTCAAAATTTCAAAATTTCAAAATTTCAAAATTTCAAAATTTCAAAATTTCAAAATTTCAAAATTTCAAAACTTCAAAATTTCAAAATTTCAAAATTTCAAAATTTCAAAATTTGAAAATTTCAAAATTTCAAAATTTCAAAATTTCAAAATTTCAAAATTTCAAAATTTTCAAATTTCAAAATTTCAAAATTTCAAAATTTCAAAATTTCAAAACTTCAAAATTTCAAAATTTCAAAATTTCAAAATTTCAAAATTTCAAAATTTCAAAATTTCAAAATTTCAAAATTTCAAAATTTCAAAATTTTAAAATTTCAAAATTTCAAAATTTCAAAATTTCAAAATTTCAAAATTTCAAAATTTCAAAATTTCAAAATTTCAAAATTTCAAAATTTCAAAATTTCAAAATTTCAAAATTTCAAAATTTCAGAACTTCAAAATTTCAAAATTTCAGAACTTCAAAATTTCAAAATTTCAAAATTTCAAAATATAAAAATTTCAAAATTTCAAAATATTAAAATTTCGAAATTTCAAAATTTCAAAATTTCAAAATTTCAAAATTTCAAAATTTCAAAATTTCAAAATTTCAAAATTTCAAAATTTCAAAATTTCAAAATTTCAAAATTTCAAAATTTCAAAATTTCAAAATTTCAAAATTTCAAAATTTTAAAATTCAAAATTTCAAAATTTTAAAATTTCAAAATTTCAAAATTTTAAAATTTCAAAATTTTAAAATTTAAAAATTTCGAAATTTCAAAATTTCAAAATTCCAAAATTTCAAAATTTTTAATTTTTTTGAAATTTTGAAATTTCAAAATTTCAAAATTTCAAAATTTCAAAATTTCAAAATTTCAAAATTTCAAAATTTCAAAATTTCAAAATTTCAAAATTTCAAAATTTCAAAAATTCAAAATTTCAAAATTTCAAAATTTCAAAATTTCAAAATTTCAAAATTTTAAAATTTTAAAAATATCAAAATTTTAAAATTTTAAAAATTTCAAAATTTCAAAATTTCAGAATTTCAAAATTTCAAAACTTCAAAATTTCAAAATTTCAAAATTTCAAAATTCCAAAATTTCAAAATTTCAAATTATCAAAATATCAAAATTTCAAAATTTTAAAATTTTAAAAATATCAAAATTTTAAAATTTTAAAAATTTCAAAATTTCAAAATTTCAGAATTTCAAAATTTCAAAACTTCAAAATTTCAAAATTTCAAAATTTCAAAATTTCAAAATTTTAAAATTTAAAAATTTCAAAATTTCAAAATTTCAAAATTTCAAAATTTCAAAATTTCAAAATTTCAAAATTTCAAAATTTCAAAATTTCAAAATTTCAAAATTTCAAAATTTCAAAATTTCAAAATTTCAAAATTGCAAAATTTCAAAATTTCAAAATTTCAAAATTTCAAAATTTCAAAATTTCAAAATTTCAAAATTTCAAAATTTCAAAATTTCAAAATTTTAAAATTTCAAAATTTCAAAATTTCAAAATTTCAAAATCTCAAAATTTCAAAATTTTAAAATTTTAAAAATTCAGAATTTCAAAATTTTAAAAATTCAGAATTTCAAAATTTTAAAATTTCAAATTTCAAAATTTCAAAATTTCAAAATTTCAAAATTTCAAAATTTCAAAATTTCAAAATTTCAAAATTTCAAAATTTCAAAATTTCAAAATTTCAAAATTTCAAAATTTCAAAATTTCAAAATTTCAAAATTTCAAAATTTCAAAATTTCAAAATTTCAAAATTTCAAAATTTCGAAATTTCAAAATATCAAAATTTCAAAATTTCAAAATATTAAAATTTCAAAATTTTAAAATTTTAAAATTTCAAAATTTCAAAATTTCCATATATCAAATTTTAAAATTTCAAAACATTAAAATTTCAAAATATCAAAATTTCAAAATTTCAAAGTCTCAAGATTTCAGAACTTGAAAATTTCAAAATTTCAAAATTTTAAAGTTTCAAAATTTCGAAATTTCAAAATTTCAAAATTTCAAAAATTCTAAATTTCAAAATTTCAAAATTTCAAAATTTCAAAATTTCAAAATTTAAAAATTTAAAAATTTTAAAATTTTTAAAATTTCAAATTTTAAAATTTCAAAATTTCAAAATTTCAAAATTTCAAGATTTCAAAATTGCAAAATTTCAAAATTTCAAAATTTTAAAATTTCAAAATTTCAAAATTTCAAAATTTCAAAATTTCAAAATTTCAAAATTTCAAAATTTCAAAATTTCAAAATTTCAAAATTTCAAAATTTCAAAATTTCAAAATTTTGAAATTTCAAAATATCAAAATTTCAAAATTTCAAAATATTAAAATTTCAAAATATCAAAATTTCAAAATTTCAAAATTTCAAAATTTCAAAATTTCAAAATTTCAAAATTTCAAAATTTCAAAATTTCAAAATTTCAAAATTTCAAAATTTCAAAATTTCAAAATTTTAAAATTTCAAAATTTCAAAATTTTAAAATTTCAAAATTTCAAAATTTCATAACTTCAAAATTTTGAAATTTCAAAATTTCAAAATTTAATAATTCCAAAATTTCAAAATTTTAAAATTTCAAAATTTCAAAATTTCAAAATTTCAAAATTTTAAAATTTCAAAATTCCAAAATTTCAAAATTTCAAATTTTCAAAATATCAAAATTTCAAAATATCAAAATTTCAAAATTTCAAAATTTCAAAATTTCAAAATATTAAAATTTCAAAATATCAAAATTTCAAAATTTCAAAATTTCAAAATTTCAAAATTTCAAAATTTCAAAATTTCAAAATTTTGAAATTTCAAAATATCAAAATTTAAAAATTTCAAAATATTAAAATTTCAAAATATCAAAATTTTGAAATTTCAAAATATCAAAATTTCAAAATTTCAAAATATTAAAATTTCAAAATATCAAAATTTCAAAATTTCAAATTATCAAAATATCAAAATTTCAAAATTTCAAAATTTTAAAATTTTAAAAATATCAAAATTTTAAAATTTTAAAAATTTCAAAATTTCAAAATTTCAGAATTTCAAAATTTCAAAACTTCAAAATTTCAAAATTTCAAAATTTCAAAATTTCAAAATTTCAAAATTTCAAAATTTCAAAATTTCAAAATTTTAAAATTTCAAAATTTTAAAATTTCAAAATTTTAAAATATCAAAATTTCAAAATTTCAAAATTTCAAAATTTCAAAATTTCAAAATTGCAAAATTTCAAAATTTCAAAATTTCAAAATTTCAAAATTTCAAAATTTCAAAATTTCAAAATTTCAAAATTTCAAAATTTCAAAATTTCAAAATTTCAAAATTTCAAAATTTAAAAATTTCAAAGTTTCAAAATTTCAAAATTTCAAAATTTCAAAATCTCAAAATTTCAAAATTTTAAAATTTTAAAAATTCAGAATTTCAAAATTTTAAAAATTCAGAATTTCAAAATTTTAAAATTTCAAATTTCAAAATTTCAAAATTTCAAAATTTCAAAATTTCAAAATTTCAAAATTTCAAAATTTCAAAATTTTAAAATTTCGAAATTTCAAAATATCAAAATTTCAAAATTTCAAAATATTAAAATTTCAAAATTTTAAAATTTTAAAATTTCAAAAATTCAAAATTTCCATATATCAAATTTTCAAATTTCAAAACATTAAAATTTCAAAATATCAAAATTTAAAAATTTCAAAGTCTCAAGATTTCAGAACTTGAAAATTTCAAAATTTCAAAATTTTAAAGTTTCAAAATTTCGAAATTTCGAAATTTCAAAATGTCAAAAATTCTAAATTTCAAAATTTCAAAATTTCAAAATTTCAAAATTTCAAAATTTCAAAATTTAAAAATTTAAAAATTTTAAAATTTTTAAAATTTCAAATTTTTAAAATTTCAAAATTTCAAAATTTCAAAATTTCAAAATTTCAAAATTTCAAGATTTCAAAATTGCAAAATTTCAAAATTTCAAAATTTCAAAATTTCAAAATTTCAAAATTTCAAAATTTCAAAATTTCAAAATTCAAAATTTCAAAATTTCAAAATTTCAAAATTTCAAAATTTCAAAATTTCAAAATTTCAAAATTTCAAAACTTCAAAATTTCAAAATTTCAAAATTTCAAAATTTCAAAATTTCAAAATTTCAAAATTTCAAAATTTCAAAATTTCAAAATTTCAAAATTTCAAAATTTCAAAATTTCAAATTTCAAAATTTCAAAATTTCAAAATTTCAAAATTTTCAAATTTCAAAATTTCAAAATTTCAAAATTTCAAAATTTCAAAACTTCAAAATTTCAAAATTTCAAAATTTCAAAATTTCAAAATTTCAAAATTTCAAAATTTCAAAATTTCAAAATTCAAAATTTCAAAATTTCAAAATTTCAAAATTTCAAAATTTCAAAATTTCAAAATTTCAAAATTTCAAAATTTAAAAATTTCAAAATTTCAAAATTTCAAAATTTCAAAATTTCAAAATTTCAAAATTTCAAAATTTCAAAATTTCAAAATTTCAAAATTTCAAAATTTCAAAATTTCAAAATTTCAAAATTTCAAAATATCAAAATTTTAAAATTTCAAAATATTAAAATTTCAAAATATCAAAATTTCAAAATTTCAAAATTTCAAAATTTCAAAATTTCAAAATTTCAAAATTTCAAAATTTCAAAATTTCAAAATTTCAAAATTTCAAAATTTCAAAATTTTAAAATTTCAAAATTTCAAAATTTTAAAATTTCAAAATTTCAAAATTTCATAACTTCAAAATTTTGAAATTTCAAAATTTCAAAATTTAATAATTCCAAAATTTCAAAATTTTAAAATTTCAAAATTTCAAAATTTCAAAATTTCAAAATTTTAAAATTTCAAAATTCCAAAATTTCAAAATTTCAAATTTTCAAAATATCAAAATTTCAAAATATCAAAATTTCAAAATTTCAAAATTTCAAAATTTCAAAATATTAAAATTTCAAAATATCAAAATTTCAAAATTTCAAAATTTCAAAATTTCAAAATTTCAAAATTTCAAAATTTCAAAATTTTGAAATTTCAAAATATCAAAATTTAAAAATTTCAAAATATTAAAATTTCAAAATATCAAAATTTTGAAATTTCAAAATATCAAAATTTCAAAATTTCAAAATATTAAAATTTCAAAATATCAAAATTTCAAAATTTCAAATTATCAAAATATCAAAATTTCAAAATTTCAAAATTTTAAAATTTTAAAAATATCAAAATTTTAAAATTTTAAAAATTTCAAAATTTCAAAATTTCAGAATTTCAAAATTTCAAAACTTCAAAATTTCAAAATTTCAAAATTTCAAAATTTCAAAATTTCAAAATTTCAAAATTTTAAAATTTCAAAATTTTAAAATTTCAAAATTTTAAAATATCAAAATTTCAAAATTTCAAAATTTCAAAATTTCAAAATTTCAAAATTGCAAAATTTCAAAATTTCAAAATTTCAAAATTTCAAAATTTCAAAATTTCAAAATTTCAAAATTTCAAAATTTCAAAATTTCAAAATTTCAAAATTTCAAAATTTCAAAATTTCAAAATTTAAAAATTTCAAAGTTTCAAAATTTCAAAATTTCAAAATTTCAAAATCTCAAAATTTCAAAATTTTAAAATTTTAAAAATTCAGAATTTCAAAATTTTAAAAATTCAGAATTTCAAAATTTTAAAATTTCAAATTTCAAAATTTCAAAATTTCAAAATTTCAAAATTTCAAAATTTCAAAATTTCAAAATTTCAAAATTTTAAAATTTCGAAATTTCAAAATATCAAAATTTCAAAATTTCAAAATATTAAAATTTCAAAATTTTAAAATTTTAAAATTTCAAAAATTCAAAATTTCCATATATCAAATTTTAAAATTTCAAAACATTAAAATTTCAAAATATCAAAATTTAAAAATTTCAAAGTCTCAAGATTTCAGAACTTGAAAATTTCAAAATTTCAAAATTTTAAAGTTTCAAAATTTCGAAATTTCGAAATTTCAAAATGTCAAAAATTCTAAATTTCAAAATTTCAAAATTTCAAAATTTCAAAATTTCAAAATTTCAAAATTTCAAAATTTCAAAATTTAAAAATTTAAAAATTTTAAAATTTTTAAAATTTCAAATTTTTAAAATTTCAAAATTTCAAAATTTCAAAATTTCAAAATTTCAAGATTTCAAAATTGCAAAATTTCAAAATTTCAAAATTTCAAAATTTCAAAATTTCAAAATTTCAAAATTTCAAAATTTCAAAATTTCAAAATTTCAAAATTTCAAAATTTCAAAATTTCAAAATTTCAAAATTTCAAAATTTCAAAATTTCAAAATTTCAAAATTTCAAAATTTCAAAATTTCAAAATTTCAAAACTTCAAAATTTCAAAATTTCAAAATTTCAAAATTTCAAAATTTCAAAATTTCAAAATTTCAAAATTTCAAAATTTCAAAATTTCAAAATTTCAAAATTTCAAAATTTCAAAATTTCAAAATTTTCAAATTTCAAAATTTCAAAATTTCAAAATTTCAAAATTTCAAAACTTCAAAATTTCAAAATTTCAAAATTTCAAAATTTCAAAATTTCAAAATTTCAAAATTTCAAAATTTCAAAATTTCAAAATTTCAAAATTTCAAAATTTCAAAATTTCAAAATTTCAAAATTTCAAAATTTCAAAATTTCAAAATTTCAAAACTTCAAAATTTAAAAATTTCAAAATTTCAAAATTTCAAAATTTCAAAATTTCAAAATTTCAAAATTTCAAAATTTCAAAATTTCAAAATTTCAAAATTTCAAAATTTCAAAATTTCAAAATTTCAAAATTTCAAAATTTCAAAATATCAAAATTTTAAAATTTCAAAATATTAAAATTTCAAAATATCAAAATTTCAAAATTTCAAAATTTCAGAACTTCAAAATTTCAAAATTTCAGAACTTCAAAATTTCAAAATTTCAAAATTTCAAAATTTCAAAATATAAAAATTTCAAAATTTCAAAATATTAAAATTTCGAAATTTCAAAATTTCAAAATTTCAAAATTTCAAAATTTCAAAATTTCAAAATCTCAAAATTTCAAAATTTCAAAATTTCCAAATTTCAAAATTTCAAAATTTCAAAATTTCAAAATTTAAAAATTTCAAAATTTCAAAATTTCAAAATTTCAAAATTTCACAATTTTAAAATTTCAAAATTTCAAAATTTTAAAATTTCAAAATTTCAAAATTTTAAAATTTCAAAATTTTAAAATTTAAAAATTTCGAAATTTCAAAATTTCAAAATTCCAAAATTTCAAAATTTTTAATTTTTTTGAAATTTTGAAATTTCAAAATTTCAAAATTTCAAAATTTCAAAATTTCAAAATTTCAAAATTTCAAAATTTCAAAATTTCAAAATTTCAAAATTTCAAAATTTCAAAATTTCAAAATTTCAAAATTTCAAAAATTCAAAATTTCAAAATTTCAAAATTTCAAAATTTCAAAATTTCAAAATTTCAAAATTTCAAAATTTCAAAATTTCAAAATTTCAAAATTTCAAAATTTCAAAATTTCAAAATTTCAAAGTTTCAAAATTTCAAAATTTCAAAATTTTAAAATTTCAAAATTTCAAAATTTTAAAATTTCAAAATTTCAAAATTTTAAAATTTCAAAATTTTAAAATTTAAAAATTTCGAAATTTCAAAATTTCAAAATTCCAAAATTTCAAAATTTTTAATTTTTTTGAAATTTTGAAATTTCAAAATTTCAAAATTTCAAAATTTCAAAATTCCAAAATTTCAAAATTTCAAATTATCAAAATATCAAAATTTCAAAATTTCAAAATTTTAAAATTTTAAAAATATCAAAATTTTAAAATTTTAAAAATTTCAAAATTTCAAAATTTCAGAATTTCAAAATTTCAAAACTTCAAAATTTCAAAATTTCAAAATTTCAAAATTTCAAAATTTTAAAATTTCAAAATTTCAAAATTTTAAAATATCAAAATTTCAAAATTTCAAAATTTCAAAATTTCAAAATTTCAAAATTTTAAAATTTCAAAATTTTAAAATTTAAAAATTTCGAAATTTCAAAATTTCAAAATTCCAAAATTTCAAAATTTTTAATTTTTTTGAAATTTTGAAATTTCAAAATTTCAAAATTTCAAAATTTCAAAATTTCAAAATTTCAAAATTTCAAAAATTCAAAATTTCAAAATTTCAAAATTGCAAAATTTTAAAATTTCAAAATTTCAAAATTTCAAAATTTCAAAATTTCAAAATTTCAAAATTTCAAAATTTTAAAATTTCAAAATTTCAAAATTTTAAAATTTCAAAATTTCAAAATTTTAAAATTTCAAAATTTTAAAATTTAAAAATTTCGAAATTTCAAAATTTCAAAATTCCAAAATTTCAAAATTTTTAATTTTTTTGAAATTTTGAAATTTCAAAATTTCAAAATTTCAAAATTTCAAAATTTCAAAATTCCAAAATTTCAAAATTTCAAATTATCAAAATATCAAAATTTCAAAATTTCAAAATTTTAAAATTTTAAAAATATCAAAATTTTAAAATTTTAAAAATTTCAAAATTTCAAAATTTTAGAATTTCAAAATTTCAAAACTTCAAAATTTCAAAATTTCAAAATTTCAAAATTTCAAAATTTCAAAATTTCAAAATTTTAAAATTTCAAAATTTTAAAATTTCAAAATTTTAAAATATCAAAATTTCAAAATTTCAAAATTTCAAAATTTCAAAATTTCAAAATTTCAAAATTTCAAAATTTCAAAATTTCAAAATTTCAAAATTTCAAAATTTCAAAATTTCAAAATTTCAAAATTTCAAAATTTTAAAATTTAAAAATTTCAAAATTTCAAAATTTCAAAATTTCAAAATTTCAAAATTTCAAAATTTCAAAATTTCAAAATTTCAAAATTTCAAAATTTCAAAATTTCAAAATTTCAAAATTTCAAAATTTCAAAATTTCAAAATTTCAAAATTTCAAAATTTCAAAATTTCAAAATTTCAAAATTTCAAAATTTCAAAATTTCAAAATTTTAAAATTTCAAAATTTCAAAATTTCAAAATCTCAAAATTTCAAAATTTTAAAATTTTAAAAATTCAGAATTTCAAAATTTTAAAAATTCAGAATTTCAAAATTTTAAAATTTCAAATTTCAAAATTTCAAAATTTCAAAATTTCAAAATTTCAAAATTTCAAAATTTCAAAATTTCAAAATTTCAAAATTTCAAAATTTCAAAATTTCAAAATTTTAAAATTTCAAAATTTCAAAATTTCGAAATTTCAAAATATCAAAATTTCAAAATTTCAAAATATTAAAATTTCAAAATTTTAAAATTTTAAAATTTCAAAATTTCAAAATTTCCATATATCAAATTTTAAAATTTCAAAACATTAAAATTTCAAAATATCAAAATTTAAAAATTTCAAAGTCTCAAGATTTCAGAACTTGAAAATTTCAAAATTTCAAAATTTTAAAGTTTCAAAATTTCGAAATTTCAAAATTTCAAAAATTCTAAATTTCAAAATTTCAAAATTTCAAAATTTCAAAATTTCAAAATTTAAAAATTTAAAAATTTTAAAATTTTAAAATTTCAAATTTTTAAAATTTCAAAATTTCAAAATTTCAAAATTTCAAGATTTCAAAATTGCAAAATTTCAAAATTTCAAAATTTCAAAATTTCAAAATTTCAAAATTTCAAAATTTCAAAATTTCAAAATTTCAAAATATTAAAATTTCAAAATATCAAAATTTCAAAATTTCAAAATTTCAAAATTTCAAAATTTCAAAATTTCAAAATTTTGAAATTTCAAAATATCAAAATTTCAAAATTTCAAAATATTAAAATTTCAAAATATCAAAATTTCAAAATTTCAAAATTTCCAAATTTCAAAATTTCAAAATTTTCAAATTTCAAAATTTCAAAATTTCAAAATTTCAAAATTTCAAAATTTCAAAATTTCAAAACTTCAAAATTTCAAAATTTCAAAATTTCAAAATTTCAAAATTTCAAAATTTCAAAATTTCAAAATTTCAAAATTTTAAAATTTCAAAATTTCAAAATTTTTAAATTTCAAAATTTCAAAATTTCATAACTTCAAAATTTTGAAATTTCAAAATTTCAAAATTTCAAAATTTAATAATTCCAAAATTTCAAAATTTTAAAATTTCAAAATTTCAAAATTTCAAAATTTTAAAATTTCAAAATTCCAAAATTTCAAAATTTCAAATTTTCAAAATATCAAAATTTCAAAATATCAAAATTTCAAAATTTCAAAATTTCAAAATATTAAAATTTCAAAATATCAAAATTTCAAAATTTCAGAACTTCAAAATTCCAAAATTTCAGAACTTCAAAATATCAAAATTTCAAAATTTCAAAATTTCAAAATATAAAAATTTCAAAATTTCAAAATATTAAAATTTCGGAATTTCAAAATTTCAAAATTTCAAAATTTCAAAATTTCAAAATTTCAAAATTTCAAAATTTCAAAATTTCAAAATTTCAAAATTTCAAAATTTCAAAATTTTAAAATTTCAAAATTTCAAAATTTCAAAATTTCAAAATTTCAAAATTTCAAAATTTCAAAATTTCAAAATTTCAAAATTTCAAAATTTCAAAATTTCAAAATTTCAAAATTTCAAAATTTCAAAATTTCAAAATTTTAAAATTTCAAAATTTCAAAATTTCAAAATTTTAAAATTTCAAAATTTCAAAATTTTAAAATTTCAAAATTTTAAAATTTCAAAATTTCGAAATTTCAAAATTTCAAAATTCCAAAATTTCAAAATTTTTAATTTTTTTGAAACTTTGAAATTTCAAAATTTCAAAATTTCAAAATTTCAAAATTTCAAAATTTCAAAATTTCAAAATTTCAAAATTTCAAAATCTCAAAATCTCAAAATTTCAAAATTTTAAAAATTCAAAATTTTAAAATTTTAAAATTTCAAATTTCAAAATTTCAAAATTTCAAAATTTCAAAATTTCAAAATTTCAAAATTTCAAAATTTCAAAATTTCAAAATTTCAAAATTTCAAAATTTCAAAATTTCAAAATTTCAAAATTTCAAAATTTCAAAATTTCAAAATTTCAAAATTTCAAAATTTCAAAATTTCAAAATTTCAAAATTTCAAAATTTCAAAATTTCAAAATATCAAAATTTTAAAATTTCAAAATATTAAAATTTCAAAATATCAAAATTTCAAAATTTCAAAATTTCAGAACTTCAAAATTCCAAAATTTCAGAACTTCAAAATATCAAAATTTCAAAATTTCAAAATATAAAAATTTCAAAATTTCAAAATATTAAAATTTCGAAATTTCGAAATTTCAAAATTTCAAAATTTCAAAATTTCAAAATTTCAAAATTTCAAAATTTCAAAATTTCAAAATTTCAAAATTTCAAAATTTCAAAATTTCAAAATTTCAAAATTTCAAAATTTCAAAATTTCAAAATTTCAAAATTTCAAAATTTCAAAATTTCAAAATTTCAAAATTTCAAAATTTCAAAATTTCAAAATTTCAAAATTTCAAAATATCAAAATTTCAAAATTTCAAAATTTCAAAATTTCAAAATTTCAAAATTTCAAAATTTCAAAATTTCAAAATTTCAAAATTTCAAAATTTTAAAATTTCAAAATTTCAAAATTTTAAAATTTCAAAATTTCAAAATTTTAAAATTTCAAAATTTCAAAATTTTAAAATTTCAAAATTTTAAAATTTCAAAATTTCAAAATTTCGAGATTTCAAAATTTCAAAATTCCAAAATTTCAAAATTTTTAATTTTTTTGAAATTTTGAAATTTCAAAATTTCAAAATTTCAAAATTTCAAAATTTCAAAATTTCAAAATTTCAAAATTTCAAAATTTCAAAATTTCAAAATTTCAAAATTTCAAAACTTCAAAATTTCAAAATTTCAAAATTGCAAAATTTCAAAATTTCAAAATTTCAAAATTTCAAAATTTCAAAATTTCAAAATTTCAAAATTTCAAAATTTCAAAATTTCAAAATTTCAAAATTTCAAAATTTCAAAATCTCAAAATTTCAAAATTTTAAAAATTCAAAATTTCAAAATTTTAAAATTTCAAATTTCAAAATTTCAAAATTTCAAAATTTCAAAATTTCAAAATTTCAAAATTTCAAAATTTCAAAATTTCAAAATTTCAAAATTTCAAAATTTCAAAATTTCAAAATTTCAAAATTTCAAAATTTCAAAATTTCAAAATTTCAAAATTTCAAAATTTCAAAATTTCAAAATTTCAAAATTGCAAAATTTCAAAATTTCAAAATTTCAAAATTTCAAAATTTCAAAATTTCAAAATTTCAAAATTTCAAAATTTCAAAATCTCAAAATTTCGAAATTTCAAAATTTCAAAATTCCAAAATTTCAAAGTTTTTAATTTTTTTGAAATTTTGAAATTTCAAAATTTCAAAATTTCAAAATTTCAAAATTTCAAAACTTCAAAATTTCAAAATTTCAAAATTTCAAAATTTCAAAATTTCAAAATTTCAAAATTTCAAAATTTCAAAATTTCAAAATTTCAAAATTTCAAAATCTCAAAATTTCAAAATTTCAAAATTTTAAAAATTCACAATTTCAAAATTTTAAAATTTCAAATTTCAAAATTTCAAAATTTCAAAATTTCAAAATTTCAAAATTTCAAAATTTCAAAATTTCAAAATTTCAAAATTTTAAAATTTAAAAATTTAAAAATTTAAAAATTTAAAAATTTCAAAACTTCAAAATTTCAAAATATCAAAATTTCAAAATATTAAAATTTCAAAATATCAAAATTTCAAAATTTAAAAAATTACAAAATTTCATAATTTCAAAATTTCAAAATTTCAGAATTTCAGAATTTCAAAATTTCAAAATTTCAAAATTTCAAAATTTCAAAATTTCAAAATTTCAAAATTTCAAAATTTTAAAAATTCAAAATTTCAAAACTTCAAAATTTCAAAATTTTAAAATTTCAAAATTTCAAAATTTCAAAATTTCAAAATTTCAAAATTTCAAAATTTCAAAATTTCAAAATTTCAAAATTTCAAAATTTCAAAATTTCAAAATTTCAAAATTTCAAAATTTCAAAATTTCAAAATTTCAAAATTTCAAAATTTCAAAATTTCAAAATTTCAAAATTTTAAAATTTCAAAATTTCAAAATTTCAATATTTCAAAATTTCAAAATTTCACAATTTTAAAATTTCAAAATTTTAAAATTTAAAAATTTAAAAATTTCAAAATTTTAAAATTTCAAGATTTCAAAATTTTAAAATTTTAAAATTCCAAAATTTCAACATTTTAAAATTTCAAAATTTCAAAATTTCAAAATTTCAAAATTTCAAAATTTCAAAATTTCAAAATTTCAAAATTTCAAAATTTCAAAATTTCAAAATTTCAAAATTTCAAAATTTCAAAATTTCAAAATTTCAAAATTTCAAAATTTCAAAATTTCAAAATATTAAAATATCGAAATTTCAAAATTTCAAAATTTCAAAATTTCAAAATTTCAAAATTTCATAATTTCAAAATTCAAAATTTCAAAATTTCAAAATTTCAAAATTTCAAAATTTCAAAATTTCAAAATTTCAAAATTTCAAAATTTCAAAATTTCAAAATTTCAAAATTTCAATATTTCAAAATTTCGAAATTTCAAAATTTCAAAATTTCAAAAATTCAAAATTCAAAAAAAATATCGAAATTTCAAAATTTCAAAATTTCAAAATTTCAAAATTTCAAAATTTCATAATTTCAAAATTTCAAAATTTCAAAATTTCAAAATTTCAAAATTTCAAAATTTCAAAATTTCAAAATTTCAAAATTTCAAAATTTCAATATTTCAAAATTTCGAAATTTCAAAATTTCAAAATTTCAAAAATTCAAAATTTCAAAATTTCAAAATTTCAAAATTTCAAAATTTCAAAATATCAAAATTTCAAAATTTCAAAATATTAAAATTTTAAAATAGCAAAATTTAAAAATTTCAAAATTTCAAAATTTTAAAATTTTAAAATTTCAAAATTTCAAAATATCAAAATTTTAAAATTTCAAAATATTGAAATTTAAAAATATCAAAATTTCAAAATTTCAGAACTTGAAAATTTCAAAATTTCAAAATTTCAAAATTTTAAAATTTCAAAATTTCAAAAATTCAAAATTTCAAAATTTCAAAACTTCAAAATTTCAAAATTTCAAAACTTCAAAATTTTAAAATTTTAAAAATTTCAAATCTTTAAAATTTCAAATTTTCAAAATTTCAAAATTTCAAAGTCTTAAAATTTCAAAATTTCAAAATTTCAAAATTTCACAATTTCAAAATTTTAAAATTTCAAAATTTCAAAATTTCAAAATTTCAAAATTTCAAAATTTCAAAATTTTAAAATTTCAAAATTTCAAAGTCTTAAAATTTCAAAATTTCAAAATTTCAAAACTTCAAAATTTCAAAATTTCAAAACTTCAAAATTTTAAAATTTTAAAAATTTCAAACTTTTAAAATTTCAAATTTTCAAAATTTCAAAATTTCAAAGTCTTAAAATTTCAAATTTTTAAAATTTCAAAATTTCAAAATTTTAAAATTTCAAAGTCTTAAAATTTCAAAATTTCAAAATTTCAAAATTTCAAAATTTCAAAATTTCAAAATTTCAAAATTTCAAAATTTCAAAATTTCAAAATTTCAAAATTTCAAAATTTCAAAATTTCAAAATTTCAAAATTTCAAAATTTCAAAATTTCAAAATTTTAAAATTTCAAAATTTCAAAATTTCAAAATTTTAAAATTTCAAAATTTCAAAATTTCAAAATTTCAAAATTTCAAAATTTCAAAATTTTAAAATTTCAAAGTCTTAAAATTTCAAAATTTCAAAATTTCAAAATTTCAAAATTTCAAAATTTCAAAATGTCTAAATTTCAAAATTTTAAAGTTTCAAAATTTCAAAAATTCAAAATTTCAAAATTTCAAAATTTCAAAATTTCAAAGTCTTTTAATTTCAAAATTTCAAAATTTCATAATTTCAAAATGTCTAAATTTCAAAATTTCAAAATTTCAGAATCTTAAAATTTCAAAATTTCAAAATTTAAAAAGTTTAAAATTTCGAAATTTCAAAATTTCAAAATATCAAAATTTCAAAATTTCAAAATTTCAAAATTTCAAAATTTCAAAATTTCAAAATTTCAAAACTTCAAAATTCAAAAATTTCAAGATTTCAAAATTTCAAAATTTCAAAATTTCAAAATTTCAAAATTTCAAAATATAAAAATTTAAAAATTTCACAATTTCAAAATTTCAAAATTTCAAAATTCCAAAATTTCAAAATTTCAAAATTTCAAAATTTCAAAATTTCAAAATTTCAAAATTTCAAAATTTCAAAATTTCAAAATTTCAAAATTTAAAAATTTCAAAATTGCAAAATTTCAAAATTTCAAAATTTCAAAATTTCAAAATTTAAAAATTTCAAAATTTACAAATTTCAAAATTTAAAAATTTAAAAATTTAGAAATTTCAAAATTTCAAAATTTCAAAATTTCAAAATTTCAAAATTTCAAAATTTCAAAATTTCAAAATTTCAAAATTTCAAAATTTCAAAATTTCAAAATTTCAAAATTTCAAAATTTCAAAATTTCAAAATTTTAAAATTTCAAAATTTCAAAATTTCAAAATTTCAAAATTTCAAAATTTCAAAATTTCAAAATATCAAAATTTCAAAATTTCAAAATTTCAAAATTTCAAAATTTCAAAATTTCAAAATTTCAAAATTTCAAAATTTCAAAATTTCAAAATTTCAAAATTTCAAAATTTCAAAATTTCAAAATTTCAAAATTCCAAAATTTCAAAATTTCAAATTTTCAAAATATCAAAATTTCAAAATTTTAAAATTTTAAAAATTTCAAAATTTAAAAATTTCAAAATTACAAAATTTTAAAATTTCAAAATTTCAAAATTTCAAAATTTCAAAATTTCAAAATTTCAAAATTTTAAAATTTCAAAATCTTAAAATTTCAAAATTTCAAAATACCAAAATTTCAAAATTTCAAAATTTCAAAATTTCAAAATTTCAAAATTTCAAAATTTCAAAATTTCAAAATTTCAAAATTTCAAAATTTCAAAATTTCAAAATTTCAAAATTTCAAAATTTCAAAATTTCAAAATTTCGAAATTTCAAAATTTCAAAATTTCAAAATTTCAAAATTTCAAAATTTCAAAATTTCAAAATTTCAAAATTTCAAAATTTCAAAATTTCAAAATTTCAAAATTTCAAAATTTCGAAATTTCAAAATTTCAAAATTTCAAAATTTCAAAATTTCAAAATTTCAAAATTTCAAAATTTCAAAATTTCAATATTTCAAAATTTCAAAATTTCAAAATTTCGAAATTTCAAAATTTCAAAATTTCAAAAATTCAAAATTTCAAAATTTCAAAATTTCAAAATTTCAAAATTTCAAAATTTGAAAATTTCAAAATTTCAGAATTTCAAAATTTCAAAATTTCAAAATTTCAAAATTTCAAAATTTCAAAATTTCAAAATTTCAAAATTTCAAAATTTCAAAATTTCAAAATTTCAAAATATAAAAATTTCAAAACATCAAAATTTCGAAATTTCAAAATTTCAAAATTTCGAAATTTCAAAATTTCAAAATTTCAAAATTTCAAAATTTCGAAATTTCAGAATTTCAAAATTTCAAAATTTCAAATTTTCAAAATTTCAAAATTTCAAAATTTTAAAATTTCGAAATTCCAAAATTTTAAAATTTTTAAATTTCAGAATTTCAAAATTTCAAATTTTCAAAATTTCAAAATTTCAAAATATAAAAATTTCAAAATTTCAAAATATCAAAATTTCGAAATTTCAAAATTTCAAAATTTTAAAATTTCAAAATTTCAAAATTTCAAAATTTCAAAATTTCAAAATTTCAAAATTTCAAAATTTCAAAATTTCAAATTCCAAAATTTCAAAATTTCAAAATTTCAAAATTCCAAAATTTCGAAATTTCAAAATTTCAAAATTTCAAAATTTCAAAATTTCAAAATTTCAAAATTTCAAAATTTCAAAATTTCAAAATTTCAAAATTTCAAAATTTCAAAATTTCAAAATTTCAAAATTTCAAAATTTCAAAATTTCAAAATTTCAAAATTTCAAAATTTCAAAATTTCAAAATTTCAAAATGTCAAAATTTCAAAATTTCAAAATTTCAGAATTTCAAAATTTCCAAATTTCAAAATATCGAAATTTCAAAATTTCAAAATTTCAAAATTTCAAAATTTCAAAATTTCAAAATTTCAAAATTTCAAAAGTTCAAAATTTCAAAATTTCGAAATTTCAAAATTTCAAAATTTCAAAAATTCAAAATTTCAAAATTTCAAAATTTCAAAATTTCAAAATTTCAAAATTTCAAAATTTCAAAATTTCAAAATTTCAAAATATCAAAATTTCAAAATTTCAAAATATTAAAATTTCAAAATATCAAAATTTAAAAATTTCAAAATTTCAAAATTTTAAAATTTTAAAATTTCAAAATTTCAAAATTTCAAAATTTCAAAATTTCAAAATTTCAAAATTTCAAAATATCAAATTTTGAAATTTCAAAATATTAAAATTTCAAAATATCAAAATTTAAAAATTTCAAAATTTCAAAATTTCAAAATTTCAAAATTTCAAAATTTCAAAATTACAAAATTTCAAAATTTAAAAATTTTAAAATTTTTAAAATTTCAAATTTTTAAAATTTCAAATTTTCAAAATTTCAAAATTTCAAAATTTCAAAATTTCAAAATTTCAAAATTTCAAAATTTCAAAATTTCAAAATTTCAAAATTACAAAATTTTAAAATTTCAAAATTTCAAAATTACAAAATTTTAAAATTTCAAAATTTCAAAATTTCAAAATTTCAAAATTTCGAAATTTCAAAATTTCAAAATTTCAAAATTTCAAAATTTCAAAATTTCAAAATTTCAAAATTTCAAAATTTCAAAATTTCAAAATTTCAAAATTTCAAAATTTCACAATTTCAAAATTTCAAAAATTCAAAATTTCAAAATTTCAAAATTTCAAAATTTCAAAATTTTAAAATTTCAAAATTTCAAAATTTCAAAATTTCAAAATTTCAAAATATCAAAGTTTCGAAATTTCAAAATATCAAAATTTCAAAATTTTAAAATTTCAAAACATCAAAATTTCAAAATTTCAAAATTTTAAAGTTTCGAAATTTCAAAATTTCAAAATTTCAAAATTTCAAAATTTCAAAATTTTAAGATTTCAAAATTCGAAAATTTCAAAATTTTAAAATTTCCAATTTTCAAAATTGCAAAATTTCAAAATATAAAAATTTCAAAATTTCAAAATATTAAAATTTCGAAATTTCAAAATTTCAAAATTGCAAAATTTCAAAATTTCAAAATTTCAAAATTTCAAGATTTCAAAATTTCAAAATTTCAAAATTTCAAAATTTCAAAATTTTAAAATTTCAAAATTTCAAAATTTCAAAATTTCAAAATTTCAAAATTTCAAAATTTCAAAATTTCGAAATTTCAAAATATCAAAATTTCAAAATTTCAAAATATTAAAATTTCAAAATTTTAAAATTTTAAAATTTCAAAATTTCAAAATTTCCATATATCAAATTTTAAAATTTCAAAACATTAAAATTTCAAAATATCAAAATTTAAAAATTTCAAAGTCTCAAGATTTCAGAACTTGAAAATTTCAAAATTTCAAAATTTTAAAGTTTCAAAATTTCGAAATTTCAAAATTTCAAAAATTCTAAATTTCAAAATTTCAAAATTGCAAAATTTCAAAATTTCAAAATTTCAAAATTTCAAAATTTCAAAATTTCAAAATTTCAAAATTTCAAAATTTCAAAATTTCAAAATTTCAAAATTTTAAAATTTCAAAATTTTAAAATTTCAAAATTTCGAAATTTCAAAATTTCAAAATTCCAAAATTTCAAAATTTTTAATTTTTTTGAAATTTTGAAATTTCTAAATTTCAAAATTTCAAAATTTCAAAATTTCAAAATTTCAAAATTTCAAAATTTCAAAATTTCAAAATTTCAAAATTTCAAAATTTCAAAATTTCAAAATTTCAAAATTTCAAAATTTCAAAATTTCAAAATTTCAAAATTTCAAAATTTCAAAATTTCAAAATTTCAAAATTTCAAAATTTCAAAATTTCAAAATTTCAAAATTTTGAAATTTCAAAATATCAAAATTTCAAAATTTCAAAATATTAAAATTTCAAAATATCAAAATTTCAAAATTTCAAAATTTCCAAATTTCAAAATTTCAAAATTTCAAAATTTCAAAATTTTCAAATTTCAAAATTTCAAAATTTCAAAATTTCAAAATTTCAAAATTTCAAAACTTCAAAATTTCAAAATTTCAAAATTTCAAAATTTCAAAATTTCAAAATTTCAAAATTTCAAAATTTCAAAATTTCAAAATTTCAAAATTTCAAAATTTTATAATTTCAAAATTTCAAAATTTTAAAATTTCAAAATTTCAAAATTTCATAACTTCAAAATTTTGAAATTTCAAAATTTCAAAATTTAATAATTCCAAAACTTCAAAATTTTAAAATTTCAAAATTTCAAAATTTCAAAATTTTAAAATTTCAAAATTCCAAAATTTCAAAATTTCAAATTTTCAAAATATCAAAATTTCAAAATATCAAAATTTCAAAATTTCAAAATTTCAAAATATTAAAATTTCAAAATACCAAAATTTCAAAATTTTAAAATTTCAAAATTTCAAAATTTCAAAACTTCAAAATTTTGAAACTTCAAAATTTCAAAATTTCAAAATTTCAAAATTTCAAAATTTCAAAATTTCAAAATTTCAAAATTTCAAAATTTCAAAATTTCAAAATTTCAAAATTTCAAAATTTCAAAATTTCAAAATATTAAAATTTCAAAATATCAAAATTTCAAAATTTCAAAATTTCAGAACTTCAAAATTCCAAAATTTCAGAACTTCAAAATATCAAAATTTCAAAATTTCAAAATTTCAAAATATAAAAATTTCAAAATTTCAAAATATTAAAATTTCGGAATTTCAAAATTTCAAAATTTCAAAATTTCAAAATTTCAAAATTTCAAAATTTCAAAATTTCAAAATTTCAAAATTTCAAAATTTCAAAATTTCAAAATTTCAAAATTTCAAAATTTCAAAAATTAAAAATTTCAAAATTTCAAAATTTCAAAATTTCAAAATTTCAAAATTTTAAAATTTCAAAATTTCAAAATTTTAAAATTTCAAAATTTCAAAATTTTAAAATTTCAAAATTTCAAAATTTTAAAATTTAAAAATTTCGAAATTTCAAAATTTCAAAATTCCAAAATTTCAAAATTTTTAATTTTTTTGAAACTTTGAAATTTCAAAATTTCAAAATTTCAAAATTTCAATATTTCAAAATTTCAAAATTTCAAAATTTCAAAATTTCAAAATTTCAAAATTTCAAAATCTCAAAATTTCAAAATTTCAAAATTTTAAAAATTCAAAATTTCAAAATTTTAAAATTTCAAATTTCAAAATTTCAAAATTTCAAAATTTCAAAATTTCAAAATTTCAAAATTTCAAAATTTAAAATTTCAAAATTTCAAAATTTCAAAATTTCAAAATTTAAAAATTTCAAAATTTCAAAATTTCAAAATTTCAAAATTTCAAAATTTCAAAATTTCAAAATTTCAAAATATCAAAATTTTAAAATTTCAAAATATTAAAATTTCAAAATATCAAAATTTCAAAATTTCAAAATTTCAGAACTTCAAAATTCCAAAATTTCAGAACTTCAAAATATCAAAATTTCAAAATTTCAAAATATAAAAATTTCAAAATTTCAAAATATTAAAATTTCGAAATTTCAAAATTTCAAAATTTCAAAATTTCAAAATTTCAAAATTTCAAAATTTCAAAATTTCAAAATTTCAAAATTTCAAAATTTCAAAATTTCAAAATTTCAAAATTTCAAAATTTCAAAATTTCAAAATTTCAAAATTTCAAAATTTCAAAATTTCAAAATTTCAAAATTTCCAAATTTCAAAATTTCAAAATTTCAAAATTTCAAAATTTCAAAATTTCAAAATTTCAAAATTTCAAAATTTCAAAATTTCAAAATTTCAAAATTTCAAAATTTCAAAATTTCAAAATATAAAAATTTCAAAATTTCAAAATATTAAAATTTCGGAATTTCACAATTTCAAAATTTCAAAATTTCAAAATTTCAAAATTTCAAAATTTCAAAATTTCAAAATTTCAAAATTTCAAAATTTCAAAATTTCAAAATTTCAAAATTTCAAAATTTCAAAATTTCAAAATTTCAAAATTTCAAAAATTAAAAATTTCAAAATTTCAAAATTTCAAAATTTCAAAATTTCAAAATTTTAAAATTTCAAAATTTCAAAATTTTAAAATTTCAAAATTTCAAAATTTTAAAATTTCAAAATTTTAAAATTTAAAAATTTCGAAATTTCAAAATTTCAAAATTCCAAAATTTCAAAATTTTTAATTTTTTTGAAACTTTGAAATTTCAAAATTTCAAAATTTCAAAATTTCAAAATTTCAAAATTTCAAAATTTCAAAATTTCAAAATTTCAAAATTTCAAAATTTCAAAATTTCAAAATCTCAAAATTTCAAAATTTCAAAATTTTAAAAATTCAAAATTTCAAAATTTTAAAATTTCAAATTTCAAAATTTCAAAATTTCAAAATTTCAAAATTTCAAAATTTCAAAATTTCAAAATTTCAAAATTTAAAAATTTCAAAATTTCAAAATTTCAAAATTTCAAAATTTCAAAATTTCAAAATTTAAAAATTTCAAAATTTCAAAATTTCAAAATTTCAAAATTTCAAAATTTCAAAATTTCAAAATTTCAAAATATCAAAATTTTAAAATTTCAAAATATTAAAATTTCAAAATATCAAAATTTCAAAATTTCAGAACTTCAAAATTCCAAAATTTCAGAACTTCAAAATATCAAAATTTCAAAATTTCAAAATATAAAAATTTCAAAATTTCAAAATATTAAAATTTCGAAATTTCAAAATTTCAAAATTTCAAAATTTCAAAATTTCAAAATTTCAAAATTTCAAAATTTCAAAATTTCAAAATTTCAAAATTTCAAAATTTCAAAATTTCCAAATTTCAAAATTTCAAAATTTCAAAATTTCAAAATTTCAAAATTTCAAAATTTCAAAATTTCAAAATTTCAAAATTTCAAAATTTCAAAATTTCAAAATTTCAAAATTTCAAAATTTCAAAATTTCAAAATTTCAAAATTTCAAAATTTCAAAATTTTAAAATTTCAAAATTTCAAAATTTCAAAATTTCAAAATTTCAAAATTTTAAAATTTCAAAATTTCAAAATTTTAAAATTTCAAAATTTTAAAATTTCAAAATTTCGAAATTTCAAAATTTCAAAATTTTTAATTTTTTTGAAATTTTGAAATTTCAAAATTTCAAAATTTCAAAATTTCAAAATTTCAAAATTTCAAAATTTCAAAATTTCAAAATTTCAAAATTTCAAAATTTCAAAATTTCAAAATTTCAAAATTTCAAAATTTCAAAATTTCAAAATTTCAAAATTTCAAAATTTCAAAATTTCAAAATTTCAAAATTTCAAAATTTCAAAATTGCAAAATTTCAAAATTTCAAAATTTCAAAATTTCAAAATTTCAAAATTTCAAAATTTCAAAATTTCAAAATTTCAAAATTTCAAAATCTCAAAATTTCAAAATTTTAAAAATTCAAAATTTCAAAATTTTAAAATTTCAAATTTCAAAATTTCAAAATTTCAAAATTTCAAAATTTCAAAATTTCAAAATTTCAAAATTTCAAAATTTCAAAATTTCAAAATTTCAAAATTTCAAAATTTCAAAATTTCAAAATTTCAAAATTTCAAAATTTCAAAATTTCAAAATTTCAAAATTTCAAAATTTCAAAATTGCAAAATTTCAAAATTTCAAAATTTCAAAATTTCAAAATTTCAAAATTTCAAAATTTCAAAATTTCAAATTTCAAAATTTCAAAATCTCAAAATTTCAAAATTTCAAAATTCCAAAATTTCAAAGTTTTTAATTTTTTTGAAATTTTGAAATTTCAAAATTTCAAAATTTCAAATTTCAAAATTTCAAAATTTCAAAATTTCAAAATTTCAAATATTCAAAATTTCAAAATTTCAAAATTTCAAAATTTCAAAATTTCAAAATTTCAAAATTTCAAAATTTCAAAATTCAAAATTTCAAAATTTCAAAATTTCAAAATCTCAAAATTTCAAAATTTTAAAAATTCAAAATTTCAAAATTTAAAATTTCAAATTTCAAAAATTCAAAATTTCAAAATTTCAAAATTTCAAAATTTCAAAATTTCAAAATTTCAAAATTTCAAAATTTCAAAATTTCAAAATTTCAAAATTTCAAAATTTCAAAATTTCAAATTTCAAAATTCAAAATTTCAAAATTTCAAAATTTCAAAATTTCAAAATTTCAAAATTTCAAAATTTCAAAATTGCAAAATTTCAAAATTTCAAAATTTCAAAATTTCAAAATTTCAAAATTTCAAAATTTCAAAATTTCAAATTTCAAAATCTCAAAATTTCAAAATTTCAAAATTCCAAAATTTCAAAGTTTTTAATTTTTTGAAATTTTGAAATTTCAAAATTTCAAAATTTCAAAATTTCAAAATTTCAAAATTTCAAAATTTCAAAATTTCAAATATTCAAAATTTCAAAATTTCAAAATTTCAAAATTTCAAAATTTCAAAATTTCAAAATTTCAAAATCTCAAAATTTCAAAATTTCAAAATTTTAAAATTCAAAATTTCAAAATTTTAAAATTTCAAATTTCAAAATTTCAAAATTTCAAAATTTCAAAATTTCAAAATTTCAAAATTTCAAAATTCAAAATTTCAAAATTTCAAAATTTCAAAATTTAAAAATTTAAAAATTTAAAAATTTCAAAACTTCAAAATTTCAAAATATCAAAATTTCAAAATATTAAAATTTCAAAATATCAAAATTTCAAAATTTAAAAAATTACAAAATTTCATAATTTCAAAATTTCAAAATTTCAGAATTTCAGAATTTCAAAATTTCAAAATTTCAAAATTTCAAAATTTCAAAATTTCAAAATTTCAAAATTTCAAAATTTCAAAATTTCAAAATTTTAAAAATTCAAAATTTCAAAACTTCAAAATTTCAAAATTTCAAAATTTCAAAATTTCAAAATTTCAAAATTTCAAAATTTCAAAATTTCAAAATTTCAATATTTCAAAATTTCAAAATTTCAAAATTTCAAAATTTCAAAATTTCAAAATTTCAAAATTTCAAAATTTCAAAATTTCAAAATTTCAAAATTTCAAAATTTCAAAATTTCAAAATTTCAAAATTTCAAAATTTCAAAATTTCAAAATTTCAAAATTTCAAAATTTTAAAATTTCAAAATTTCAAAATTTCAATATTTCAAAATTTCAAAATTTCACAATTTTAAAATTTCAAAATTTTAAAATTTAAAAATTTAAAAATTTCAAAATTTTAAAATTTCAAGATTTCAAAATTTTAAAATTTTAAAATTCCAAAATTTCAAAATTTTAAAATTTCAAAATTTCAAAATTTCAAAATTTCAAAATTTCAAAATTTCAAAATTTCAAAATTTCAAAATTTCAAAATTTCAAAATTTCAAAATTTCAAAATATTAAAATATCGAAATTTCAAAATTTCAAAATTTCAAAATTTCAAAATTTCAAAATTTCAAAATTTCATAATTTCAAAATTTCAAAATTTCAAAATTTCAAAATTTCAAAATTTCAAAATTTCAAAATTTCAAAATTTCAAAATTTTAAAATTTCAAAATTTCAATATTTCAAAATTTCGAAATTTCAAAATTTCAAAATTTCAAAAATTCAAAATTCAAAAAAAATATCGAAATTTCAAAATTTCAAAATTTCAAAATTTCAAAATTTCAAAATTTTAAAATTTCAAAATTTCATAATTTCAAAATTTCAAAATTTCAAAATTTCAAAATTTCAAAATTTCAAAATTTCAAAATTTCAAAATTTCAAAATTTCAAAATTTCAAAATTTCAAAATTTCAAAATTTCAAAATTTCAAAATTTCAAAATTTCAAAATTTCAAAATTTCAATATTTCAAAATTTCGAAATTTCAAAATTTCAAAATTTCAAAAATTCAAAATTTCAAAATTTCAAAATTTCAAAATTTCAAAATATCAAAATTTCAAAATATTAAAATTTCAAAATAGCAAAATTTAAAAATTTCAAAATTTCAAAATTTTAAAATTTTAAAATTTCAAAATTTCAAAATATCAAAATTTTAAAATTTCAAAATATTGAAATTTAAAAATATCAAAATTTCAAAATTTCAGAACTTGAAAATTTCAAAATTTCAAAATTTCAAAATTTCAAAATTTCAAAATTTCAAAAATTCAAAATTTCAAAATTTCAAAACTTCAAAATTTCAAAATTTCAAAACTTCAAAATTTTAAAATTTTAAAAATTTCAAATCTTTAAAATTTCAAATTTTCAAAATTTCAAAATTTCAAAGTCTTAAAATTTCAAAATTTCAAAATTTCACAATTTCAAAATTTTAAAATTTCAAAATTTCAAAATTTCAAAATTTCAAAATTTTAAAATTTCAAAATTTCAAAGTCTTAAAATTTCAAAATTTCAAAATTTCAAAACTTCAAAATTTCAAAATTTCAAAACTTCAAAATTTTAAAATTTTAAAAATTTCAAATTTTTAAAATTTCAAATTTTCAAAATTTCAAAATTTCAAAATTTCAAAGTCTTAAAATTTCAAATTTTCAAAATTTCAAAATTTCAAAATTTTAAAATTTCAAAGTCTTAAAATTTCAAAATTTCAAAATTTCAAAATTTCAAAATTTCAAAATTTCAAAATTTCAAAATTTCAAAATTTCAAAATTTCAAAATTTTAAAATTTCAAAATTTCAAAATTTCAAAATTTTAAAATTTCAAAATTTCAAAATTTCAAAATTTCAAAATTTCAAAATTTCAAAATTTCAAAATTTCAAAATTTTAAAATTTCAAAGTCTTAAAATTTCAAAATTTCAAAATTTCAAAATTTCAAAATTTCAAAATTTCAAAATTTCAAAATTTCAAAATGTCTAAATTTCAAAATTTTAAAGTTTCAAAATTTCAAAAATTCAAAATTTCAAAATTTCAAAATTTCAAAATTTCAAAATTTCACAATTTCAAAATTTCAAAATTTCAAAATTTCAAAGTCTTTTAATTTCAAAATTTCAAAATTTCATAATTTCAAAATGTCTAAATTTCAAAATTTCAAAATTTCAGGGTCTTAAAATTTCAAAATTTCAAAATTTAAAAAGTTTAAAATTTCGAAATTTCAAAATTTCAAAATATCAAAATTTCAAAATTTCAAAATTTCAAAATTTCAAAATTTCAAAACTTCAAAATTCAAAAATTTCAAGATTTCAAAATTTCAAAATTTCAAAATTTCATAATTTCAAAATTTCAAAATATAAAAATTTAAAAATTTCACAATTTCAAAATTTCAAAATTTCAAAATTCCAAGATTTCAAAATTTCAAAATTTCAAAATTTCAAAATTTCAAAATTTCAAAATTTCAAAATTTCAAAATTTCAAAATTTCAAAATTTCAAAATTTCAAAATTGCAAAATTTCAAAATTTCAAAATTTCAAAATTTCAAAATTTCAAAATTTAAAAATTTCAAAATTTACAAATTTCAAAATTTCAAAATTTAAAAATTTAGAAATTTCAAAATTTCAAAATTTCAAAATTTCAAAATTTCAAAATTTCAAAATTTCAAAATTTCAAAATTTCAAAATTTCAAAATTTCAAAATTTCAAAATTTCAAAATTTCAAAATTTCAAAATTTCAAAATTTCAAAATTTCAAAATTTCAAAATTTCAAAATTTCAAAATTTCAAAATTTCAAAATTTTAAAATTTCAAAATTTCAAAATTTCAAAATTTCAAAATTTCAAAATTTCAAAATTTCAAAATTTCAAAATTTCAAAATTTCAATATTTCAAAATTTCAAAATTTCAAAATATCAAAATTTCAAAATTTCAAAATTTCAAAATTTCAAAATTTCAAAATTTCAAAATTTCAAAATTTTAAAATTTCAAAATTTCAAAATTTCAAAATTCCAAAATTTCAAAATTTCAAATTTTCAAAATATCAAAATTTCAAAATTTCAAAATTTTAAAATTTTAAAAATTTCAAAATTTAAAAATTTCAAAATTACAAAATTTTAAAATTTCAAAATTTCAAAATTTCAAAATTTCAAAATTTCAAAATTTTAAAATTTCAAAATCTTAAAATTTCAAAATTTCAAAATACCAAAATTTCGAAATTTCAGAATTTCAAAATTTCGAAATTTCAAAATTTCAAAATCTCAAAATTTCAAAAATTCAAAATTTCAAAATTTCAAAATTTCAAAATTTCAGAATTTCAAAATTTCAAAATTTCAAAATTTCAAAATTTCAAAATTTCAAAATTTCAAAATTTCAAAATATAAAAATTTCAAAATATCAAAATTTCGAAATTTCAAAATTTCAAAATTTCGAAATTTCAAAATTTCAAAATTTCAAAATTTCAAAATTTCGAAATTTCAGAATTTCAAAATTTCAAAATTTCAAATTTTCAAAATTTCAAAATTTCAAAATTTCAAAATTTCAAAATTTCAAAATTTTAAAATTTCAAAGTCTTAAAATTTCAAAATTTCAAAATTTCAAAATTTCAAAATTTCAAAATGTCTAAATTTCAAAATTTTAAAGTTTCAAAATTTCAAAAATTCAAAATTTCAAAATTTCAAAATTTCAAAATTTCAAAATTTCAAAATTTCAAAATTTCAAAATTTCAAAATTTCAAAGTCTTTTAATTTCAAAATTTCAAAATTTCATAATTTCAAAATGTCTATATTTCAAAATTTCAAAATTTCAGAGTCTTAAAATTTCAAAATTTAAAAAGTTTAAAATTTCGAAATTTCAAAATTTCAAAATATCAAAATTTCAAAATTTCAAAATTTCAAAATTTCAAAATTTCAAAATTTCAAAATTTCAAAACTTCAAAATTCAAAAATTTCAAGATTTCAAAATTTCAAAATTTCAAAATTTCAAAATTTCAAAATTTCAAAATTTCAAAATATAAAAATTTAAAAATTTCACAATTTCAAAATTTCAAAATTTCAAAATTCCAAAATTTCAAAATTTCAAAATTTCAAAATTTCAAAATTTCAAAATTTCAAAATTTAAAAATTTCAAAATTGCAAAATTTCAAAATTTCAAAATTTCAAAATTTCAAAATTTCAAAATTTAAAAATTTAAAAATTTACAAATTTCAAAATTTAAAAATTTAAAAATTTAGAAATTTCAAAATTTCAAAATTTCAAAATTTCAAAATTTCAAAATTTCAAAATTTCAAAATTTCAAAATTTCAAAATTTCAAAATTTCAAAATTTCAAAATTTCAAAATTTCAAAATTTCAAAATTTCAAAATTTCAAAATTTCAAAATTTCAAAATTTCAAAATTTCAAAATTTCAAAATTTCAAAATTTCAAAATTTCAAAATTTCAAAATTTCAAAATTTCAAAATTTCAAAATATCAAAATTTCAAAATTTCAAAATTTCAAAATTTCAAAATTTCAAAATTTCAAAATTTCAAAATTTCAAAATTTCAAAATTTCAAAATTTCAAAATTCCAAAATTTCAAAATTTCAAATTTTCAAATATCAAAATTTCAAAATTTCAAAATTTTAAAATTTTAAAAATTTCAAAATTTAAAAATTTCAAAATTACAAAATTTTAAAATTTCAAAATTTCAAAATTTCAAAATTTCAAAATTTTAAAATTTCAAAATCTTAAAATTTCAAAATTTCAAAATACCAAAATTTCAAAATTTCAAAATTTCAAAATTTCAAAATTTCAAAATTTCAAAATTTCAAATTTCAAAATTTCAAAATTTCAAAATTTCAAAATTTCAAAATTTCAAAATTTCAAAATTTCAAAATTTCAAAATTTCAAAATTTCAAAATTTCAAAATTTCAAAATTTCAAAATTTCAAAATTTCAAAATTTCAAAATTTCAAAATTTCAAAATTTCAAAATTTCAAAATTTCAAAATTTCAAAATTTCAAAATTTCAAAATTTCAAAATTTCAAAATTTCAAAATTTCAAAATTTCAAAATTTCAAAATTTCGAAATTTCAAAATTTCAAAATTTCAAAATTTCAAAAATTCAAAATTTCAAAATTTCAAAATTTCAAAATTTCAAAATTTCAAAATTTCAAAATTTCAAAATTTCAGAATTTCAAAATTTCAAAATTTCAAAATTTCAAAATTTCAAAATTTCAAAATTTCAAAATTTCAAAATTTCAAAATTTCAAAATATAAAAATTTCAAAATATCAAAATTTCGAAATTTCAAAATTTCAAAATTTCGAAATTTCAAAATTTCAAAATTTCAAAATTTCAAAATTCCGAAATTTCAGAATTTCAAAATTTCAAAATTTCAAATTTTCAAAATTTCAAAATTTCAAAATTTCAAAATTTCAAAATTTTAAAATTTCGAAATTCCAAAATTTTAAAATTTTTAAATTTCAGAATTTCAAAATTTCAAATTTTCAAAATTTCAAAATTTCAAAATATAAAAATTTCAAAATATCGAAATTTCGAAATTTCAAAATTTCAAAATTTTAAAATTTCAAAATTTCAAAATTTAAAAATTTCAAAATTTCAAAATTTTAAAATTTCAAAATTTCAAAATTTCAAATTTCAAAATTTCAAAATTTCAAAATTTCAAAATTTCAAAATTTCAAAATTTCAAAATTTCAAAATTTCAAAATTTCAAATTCCAAAATTTCAAAATTTCAAAATTTCAAAATTCCAAAATTTCGAAATTTCAAAATTTCAAAATTTCAAAATTTCAAAATTTCAAAATTTCAAAATTTCAAAATTTCAAATTTCAAAATTTCAAAATTTCAAAATTTCAAAATTTCAAAATTTCAAAATTCAAAATTTCAAAATTTCAAATTCAAAATTTCAAAATTTCAAAATTTCAAAATTTCAAAATTTCAAAATTTCAAATTTCAAAATTTCAAAATTTCAAAATTTCAAAATTTCAAAATTTCAAAATTTCAAAATTTCAAATTTCAAAATTTCAAAATTTCAAAATTTCAAAATTCAAAATTTCAAAATTTCAAATCAAAATTTCAAAATTTCAAAATTTCAAAATTTCAAAATTTCGAAATTTCAAAATTTCAAAATTTCAAAAATTCAAAATTTCAAAATTTCAAAATTTCAAAATTTCAAAATTTCAGAATTTCAAAATTTCAAAATTTCAAAATTTCAAAATTTCAAAATTTCAAAATTTCAAAATATAAAAATTTCAAAATATCAAAATTTCGAAATTTCAAAATTTCAAAATTTCGAAATTTCAAAATTTCAAAATTTCAAAATTTCAAAATTTCGAAATTTCAGAATTTCAAAATTTCAAAATTTCAAATTTTCAAAATTTCAAAATTTCAAAATTTCAAAATTTCAAAATTTCAAAATTTTAAAATTTCGAAATTCCAAAATTTAAAATTTTTAAATTTCAGAATTTCAAAATTTCAAATTTTCAAAATTTCAAAATTTCAAAATATAAAAATTTCAAAATTTCGAAATATCAAAATTTCGAAATTTCAAAATTTCAAAATTTTAAAATTTCAAAATTTCAAAATTTCAAAATTTCAAAATTTCAAAATTTTAAAACTTCAAAATTTCAAAATTTCAAAATTTCAAAATTTCAAAATTTCAAAATTTCAAAATTTCAAAATTTCAAAATTTCAAAATTTCAAAATTTCAAAATTTCAAAATTTCAAAATTTCAAAATTTCAAAATTTCAAAATTTCAAAATTTCAAAACTTCAAAATGTCAAAATTTCAAAATTTCAAAATTTCAGAATTTCAAAATTTCCAAATTTCAAAATATCGAAATTTCAAAATTTCAAAATTTCAAAATTTCAAAATTTCAAAATTTCAAAATTTCAAAAGTTCAAAATTTCAAAATTTCGAAATATCAAAATTTCAAAATTTCAAAAATTCAAAATTTCAAAATTTCAAAATTTCAAAATTTCAAAATTTCAAAATTTCAAAATTTCAAAATTTCAAAATTTCAAAATATCAAAATTTCAAAATTTCAAAATATTAAAATTTCAAAATATCAAAATTTAAAAATTTCAAAATTTCAAAATTTTAAAATTTTAAAATTTCAAAATTTCAAAATTTCAAAATTTCAAAATTTCAAAGTTTCAAAATTTCAAAATTTCAAAATATCAAATTTTGAAATTTCAAAATATTAAAATTTCAAAATATCAAAATTTAAAAATTTCAAAGTTTCAAGATTTCAGAACTTGAAAATTTCAAAATTTCAAAATTTCAAAATTTCAAAATTTCAAAATTTCAAAATTTCAAAATTTCAAAATTTCAAAATTTCAAAATTTCAAAATTTCAAAATTTTAAAATTTCAAAATTTCAAAATATAAAAATATAAAAATTCAAAATTTCAAAATATTAAAATATCGAAATTTCAAAATTTCAAAATTTCAAAATTTCAAAATTTCAAACTTTCCAAATTTTAAAATTTCGAAATTTCAAAATTTCAAAATTCAAAATTTCAAAATTTCAAAATTTCAAAATTTCAAAAGTTCAAAATTTCAAAATTTCGAAATTTCAAAATTTCAAAATTTCAAAAATTCAAAATTTCAAAATTTCAAAATTTCAAAATTTCAAAATTTGAAAATATCAAAATATTAAAATTTCAAAATATCAAAATTTCAAAATTTCAAAATTTTAAAATTTTAAAATTTCAAAATTTCAAAATTTCAAAATTTAAAAATTTCAAAATTTCAAAATTTCAAAATTTCAAAATTTCAAAATTTCAAAATTTCAAAATTTCAAAATTTCAAAATTTCAAAATTTCAAAATTTCAAAATTTCAAAATTTCAAAATATCAAATTTTAAAATTTCAAAATATTAAAATTTCAAAATATCAAAATTTAAAAATTTCAAAGTTTCAAGATTTCAGAACTTGAAAATTTCAACATTTCAAAATTTCAAAATTTCAAAATTTCAAAATTTCAAAATTTCAAAATTTCAAAAATTCAAAATTTCAAAATTTCAAAATTTCAAAACTTCAAAATTTCAAAATTTAAAAATTTTAAAATTTTTAAAATTTCAAATTTTTAAAATTTCAAATTTTCAAAATTTCAAAATTTCAAAATTTCAAAATTTCAAAATTTCAAAATTTCAAAATTACAAAATTTTAAAGTTTCAAAATTTCAAAATTTCAAAATTTCGAAATTTCACAATTTCAAAATTTCAAAAATTCAAAATTTCAAAATTTCAAAATTTCAAAATTTCAAAATTTCAAAATTTCAAAATTTCAAAATTTCAAAATTTCAAAATTTCAAAATTTCAAAATTTCAAAATTTCAAAATTTCAAAATTTCAAAATTTCAAAATTTCAAAATTTCAAAATTTCAAAATTTCAAAATTTCAAAATTTCAAAATTTCAAAATTTCAAAATTTCAAAATTTCAAAATTTCAAAATTTCAAAATTTCAAAATTTCAAAATTTCAAAATTTCAAAATTTCAAAATTTCAAAATTTCAAAATTTCAAAATTTCAAAATTTCAAAATTTCAAAATTTCAAAATTTCAAAATTTCAAAATTTCAAAATTTCAAAATTTCAAAATTTCAAAATTTCAAAATTTCGAAATTTCAAAATTTCAAAATTTCAAAAATTCAAAATTTCAAAATTTCAAAATTTCAAAATTTCAAAATTTCAAAATTTCAAAATTTCAAAATTTCAAAATTTCAGAATTTCAAAATTTCAAAATTTCAAAATTTCAAAATTTCAAAATTTCAAAATTTCAAAATTTCAAAATTTCAAAATATAAAAATTTCAAAATATCAAAATTTCGAAATTTCAAAATTTCAAAATTTCGAAATTTCAAAATTTCAAATTTCAAAATTTCAAAATTCGAAATTTCAGAATTTCAAAATTTCAAAATTTCAAATTTTCAAAATTTCAAAATTTCAAAATTTCAAAATTTCAAAATTTTAAAATTTCGAAATTCCAAAATTTTAAAATTTTTAAATTTCAGAATTTCAAAATTTCAAATTTTCAAAATTTCAAAATTTCAAAATATAAAAATTTCAAAATTTCGAAATATCAAAACTTCGAAATTTCAAAATTTCAAAATTTTAAAATTTCAAAATTTCAAAATTTCAAAATTTCAAAATTTCAAAATTTTAAAATTTCAAAATTTCAAAATTTCAAAATTTCAAAATTTCAAAATTTCAAAATTTCAAATTTCAAAATTTCAAATTCCAAAATTTCAAAATTTCAAAATTTCAAAATTCCAAAATTTCGAAATTTCAAAATTTCAAAATTTCAAAATTTCAAAATTTCAAAATTTCAAAATTTCAAAATTTCAAAATTTCAAAATTTCAAAATTTCAAAATTTCAAAATTTCAAAATTTCAAAATTTCAAAATTTCAAAATTTCAAAATTTCAAAATTTCAAAATTTCAAAACTTCAAAATGTCAAAATTTCAAAATTTCAAAATTTCAGAATTTCAAAATTTCCAAATTTCAAAATATCGAAATTTCAAAATTTCAAAATTTCAAAATTTCAAAATTTCAAAATTTCAAAAGTTCAAAATTTCAAAATTTCGAAATTTCAAAATTTCAAAATTTCAAAAATTCAAAATTTCAAAATTTCAAAATTTCAAAATTTCAAAATTTCAAAATTTCAAAATTTCAAAATTTCAAAATTTCAAAATTTCAAAATTTCAAAATATCAAAATTTCAAAATTTCAAATATTAAAATTTCAAAATATCAAAATTTAAAAATTTCAAAATTTCAAAATTTTAAAATTTTAAAATTTCAAAATTTCAAAATTTCAAAATTTCAAAATTCAAAATTTCAAAATTTCAAAATATCAAATTTTGAAATTTCAAAATATTAAAATTTCAAAATATCAAAATTTAAAAATTTCAAAGTTTCAAGATTTCAAAACTTGAAAATTTCAAAATTTCAAAATTTCAAAATTTCAAAATTTCAAATTTCAAAATTTCAAAATTTCAAAATTTCAAAATTTCAAATTTTAAAATTTCAAAATTTCAAATATAAAAATATAAAAATTCAAAATTTCAAAATATTAAAATATCGAAATTTCAAAATTTCAAAATTTCAAAATTTCAAAATTTCAAACTTTCCAAATTTCAAAATTTCGAAATTTCAAAATTTCAAAATTCAAAATTTCAAAATTTCAAAATTTCAAAATTTCAAAAGTTCAAAATTTCAAAATTTCGAAATTTCAAAATTTCAAAATTTCAAAAATTCAAAATTTCAAAATTTCAAAATTTCAAAATTTGAAAATATCAAAATATTAAAATTTCAAAATATCAAAATTTCAAAATTTCAAAATTTTAAAATTTTAAAATTTCAAAATTTAAAAATTTAAAAATTTCAAAATTTCAAAATTTCAAAATTTCAAAATTTCAAAATTTCAAAATTTCAAAATTTCAAAATATCAAATTTTAAAATTTCAAAATATTAAAATTTCAAAATATCAAAATTTAAAAATTTCAAAGTTTCAAGATTTCAGAACTTGAAAATTTCAACATTTCAAAATTTCAAAATTTCAAAATTTCAAAATTTCAAAATTTCAAAATTTCAAAATTTCAAAAATTCAAAATTTCAAATTTCAAAATTTCAAAACTTCAAAATTTCAAAATTTAAAAATTTTAAAATTTTTAAAATTTCAAATTTTTAAAATTTCAAATTTTCAAAATTTCAAAATTTCAAAATTTCAAAATTTCAAAATTTCAAAATTTCAAAATTTCAAAATTTCAAAATTACAAAATTTTAAAGTTTCAAAATTTCAAAATTTCAAAATTTCGAAATTTCACAATTTCAAAATTTCAAAAATTCAAAATTTCAAAATTTCAAAATTTCAAAATTTCAAAGTTTCAAAATTTCAAAATTTCAAAATTTCAAAGTTTCGAAATTTCAAAATATCAAAATTTCAAAATTTTAAAATTTCAAAATACCAAAATTTCAAAATTTCAAAATTTCAAAATTCGAAAATTTCAAAATTTTAAAATTTCCAATTTTCAAAATTGCAAAATTTCAAAATATAAAAATTTCGAAATATTAAAATTTCCAAATTTCAAAATTTCAAAATTGCAAAATTTCAAAATTTCAAAATTCAAAATTTCAAAATTGCAAAATTTCAAAATTTCAAAATTTCAAAATTTCAAAATTTCAAAATTCAAAATTTCAAAATTTCAAAATTTCAAAATTTCAAAATTTCAAAATTTCAAAATTTCAAAATTTCAAAATTCCAAATTTCAAAATTTCAAAATTTCGAAATTTCAAAATTCCAAAATTTCGAAAATTCAAAATTTCAAAATTTCAAAATTTCAAAATTTCAAAAATTCAAAATTTCAAAATTTCAAAATTTCAAAATTTCAAAATTTCAAAATTTCAAAATTTCAAAATTTCAAAATTTCAAAATTTCAAAATTTCAAAATTTCAAAATTTCAAAATTTCAAAATTTCAAAATTTCAAAATTTCAAAATTTCAAAATTTCAAAATTTCAAAATTTCAAAATTTCAAAATTTCAAAATTTCAAAATTTCAAAATTTCAAAATTTCAAAATTTCAAAATTTTAAAATTTCAAAATTTCAAAATTTCAAAATTTCAAAATTTCAAAATTTCAAAATTACAAAATTTCAAAATTTCAAAATTTCAAAATATTAAAATTTTAAAATATTAAAATTTCAAAATATCAAAATTTCAAAATTTCAAAATTTCAAAATTTCAAAATTTCAAAATTTCAAAATTTCAAAATTTCAAAATTTCAAAATTTCAAAATATTAAAATTTTAAAATATTTAAATTTCAAAATATCAAAATTTCAAAATTTCAAAATTTCAAAATTTCAAAATTTCAAAATTTCAAAATTTCAAAATTTCAAAATTTCAAAATTTCAAAATTTCAAATTTCAAAATTTCAAAATTTCAAAATTTCAAAATTTCAAATTTCAAAATTTCAAAATTTCAAAATTTCAAAATTTCAAAATTTCAAAATATTAAAATTTTAAAATATTTAAATTTCAAAATATCAAAATTTCAAAATTTCAAAATTTCAAAATTTCAAAATTTCAAAATTTCAAAATTTCAAAATTTCGAAATTTCAAAATTTCAAAATTTTAAAATTTCAAAATTTCAAAATTTCAAAATTTCAAAATTTCAAAATTTCAAATTTCAAAATTTCAAAATTTCAAAATTTCAAAATTTCACAATTTCAAAATTTCAAAAATTCAAAATTTCAAAATTTCAAAATTTCAAAATTTCAAAATTTCAAAATTTTAAAATTTCAAAATTTCAAAATTTCAAAATTTCAAAATTTCAAAATTTCAAAATTTCAAAATTTCAAAATTTCAAAGTTTCGAAATTTCAAAATATCAAAATTTCAAAATTTTAAATTTCAAAATATCAAAATTTCAAAATTTCAAAATTTTAAAATTTCGAAATTTCAAAATTTCAAAATTTCAAAATTTCAAAATTTCAAAATTTTAAGATTTCAAAATTCGAAAATTTCAAAATTTTAAAATTTCAAATTTTCAAAATTGCAAAATTTCAAAATATAAAAATTTCAAAATTTCAAAATATTAAATTTCGAAATTTCAAAATTTCAAAATTGCAAAATTTCAAAATTTCAAAATTTCAAAATTTCAAGATTTCAAAATTTCAAAATTTCAAAATTTCAAAATTTCAAAATTTCAAAATTTCAAAATTTCAAAATTTCAAAATTTCAAAATTTCAAAATTTCAAAATTTTAAAATTTCAAAATTTCAAAATATAAAAATATAAAATTTCAAAATTTCAAAATAATAAAATATCGAAATTTCAAAATTCAAAATTTCAAAATTTCAAATTTCAAAATTTCAAAATTTCAAAATTTCGAAATTTCAAAATTTCGAAATTTCAAAATTTCAAAATTCAAAATTTCAAAATTTCAAAATTTCAAAATTTCAAAAGTTCAAAATTTCAAAATTTCGAAATTTCAAAATTTCAAAATTTCAAAAATTCAAAATTTCAAAATTTCAAAATTTCAAAATTTCAAAATTTCAAAATTTCAAAATTTCAAAATTTCAAAATATTAAAATTTCAAAATATCAAAATTTCAAAATTTCAAAATTTTAAAATTTTAAAATTTCAAAATTTCAAAATTTCAAAATTTCAAAATTTCAAAATTTCAAAATTTCAAAATTTCAAAATTTCAAAATTTCAAAATTTCAAAATTTCAAAATTTCAAAATTTCAAATTTCAAAATTTCAAAATAGCAAATTTTAAAATTTCAAAATATTAAAATTTCAAAATATCAAAATTTAAAAATTTCAAAGTTTCAAGATTTCAGAACTTGAAAATTTCAAAATTTCAAAATTTCAAAATTTCAAAATTTCAAAATTTCAAAAATTCAAAATTTCAAAATTTCAAAATTTCAAAACTTCAAAATTTCAAAATTTAAAAATTTTAAAATTTTTAAAATTTCAAATTTTTAAAATTTCAAATTTTTAAAATTTCAAAATTTCAAAATTTCAAAATTTCAAAATTTCAAAATTTCAAAATTTCAAAATTTCAAAATTTCAAAATTTCAAAATTACAAAATTTTAAAGTTTCAAAATTTCAAAATTTCAAAATTTCGAAATTTCACAATTTCAAAATTTCAAAAATTCAAAATTTCAAAATTTCAAAATTTCAAAATTTCAAAATTTCAAAATTTCAAAGTTTCGAAATTTCAAAATATCAAAATTTCAAAATTTTAAAATTTCAAAATACCAAAATTTCAAAATTTCAAAATTTTAAAATTTCAAAATTTCAAAATTTCAAAATTTCAAAATTTCAAAATTCGAAAATTTCAAAATTTTAAAATTTCCAATTTTCAAAATTGCAAAATTTCAAAATATAAAAATTTCGAAATATTAAAATTTCCAAATTTCAAAATTTCAAAATTGCAAAATTTCAAAATTTCAAAATTTCAAAATTTCAAAATTTCAAAATTTCAAAATTTCAAAATTTCAAAATTTCAAAATTTCAAAATTTCAAAATTTCAAAATTTCAAAATTCCAAATTTCAAAATTTCAAAATTTCGAAATTTCAAAATTCCAAAATTTCGAAAATTCAAAATTTCAAAAATTCAAAATTTCAAAATTTCAAAATTTTAAAATTTCAAAATTTAAAATTTCAAAATTTCAAAATTTCAAAATTTCAAAATTTCAAAATTTCAAAATTTCAAAATTTCAAAATTTCAAAATTTCAAAATTTCAAAATTTAAAATTTCAAAATTTCAAAATTTTAAAATTTTAAAATTTCAAAATTTCAAAATTTCAAAATTTCAAAATTTCAAAATTTCAAAATTTCAAAATTTCAAAATTTCAAAATTTCAAAATTTCAAAATTTCAAAATTTCAAAATTTCAAAATTTCAAAATTTCAAAATTTCAAAATTTCAAAATTTCAAAATTTCAAAATTTTAAAATTTCAAAATTTCAAAATTTCAAAATTTCAAAATTTCAAAATTACAAAATTTCAAAATTTCAAAATTTCAAAATATTAAAATTTTAAAATATTAAAATTTCAAAATATCAAAATTTCAAAATTTCAAAATTTCAAAATTTCAAAATTTCAAAATTTCAAAATTTCAAAATTTCAAAATTTCAAAATTTCAAAATTTCAAAATTTCAAAATTTCAAAATATTAAAATGTTAAAATATTTAAATTTCAAAATATCAAAATTTCAAAATTTCAAAATTTCAAAATTTCAAAATTTCAAAATTTCAAAATTTCAAAATTTCAAAATTTCAAAATTTCAAAATTTCAAAATTTCAAAATATTAAAATTTTAAAATATTTAAATTTCAAAATATCAAAATTTCAAAATTTCAAAATTTCAAAATTTCAAAATTTCAAAATTTCAAAATTTCAAAATTTCAGAACTTCAAAATTTCAAAATTTCAGAACTTCGAAATTTCAAAATTTCAAAATTTCAAAATATAAAAATTTCAAAATTTCAAAATATTAAAATTTCGAAATTTCAAAATTTCAAAATTTCAAAATTTCAAAATTTCAAAATTTCAAAATTTCAAAATTTCAAAATTTCAAAATTTCAAAATTTCAAAATTTCAAAATTTCAAAATTTCAAAATTTCAAAATTTCAAAATTTCAAAATTTCAAAATTTCAAAATTTCAAAATTTCAAAATTTCAAAATTTCAAAATCTCAAAATATCAAAATTTCATAATTTCAAAATTTCAAAATTTCAAAATTTCAAAATTTCAAAATTTCAAAATTTCAAAATTTCAAAATTTCAAATTTCAAAATTTTAAAATTTCAAAATTTCAATATTTCAAAATTTCGAAATTTCAAAATTTCAAAATTTCAAAAATTCAAAATTCAAAAAAAATATTGAAATTTCAAAATTTCAAAATTTCAAAATTTCAAAATTTCAAAATTTCAAAATTTCATAATTTCAAAATTTCAAAATTTCAAAATTTCAAAATTTCAAAATTTCAAAATTTCAAAATTTCAAAATTTCAAAATTTCAAAATTTCAAAATTTCAATATTTCAAAATTTCGAAATTTCAAAATTTCAAAATTTCAAAAATTCAAAATTTCAAAATTTCAAACTTTCAAAATTTCAAAATATCAAAATTTCAAAATTTCAAAATATTAAAATTTCAAAATAGCAAAATTTAAAAATTTCAAAATTTCAAAATTTTAAAATTTTAAAATTTCAAAATTTCAAAATATCAAAATTTTAAAATTTCAAAATATTGAAATTTAAAAATATCAAAATTTCAAAATTTCAGAACTTGAAAATTTCAAAATTTCAAAATTTCAAAATTTCAAAATTTCAAAATTTCAAAATTTCAAAAATTAAAAATTTCAAAATTTCAAAACTTCAAAATTTCAAAATTTCAAAACTTCAAAATTTTAAAATTTTAAAAATTTCAAATCTTTAAAATTTCAAATTTTCAAAATTTCAAAATTTCAAAGTCTTAAAATTTCAAAATTTCAAAATTTCAAAACTTCAAAATTTCAAAATTTCAAAACTTCAAAATTTTAAAATTTTAAAAATTTCAAATTTTTAAAATTTCAAATTTTCAAAATTTCAAAATTTCAAAATTTCAAAGTCTTAAAATTTCAAATTTTCAAAATTTCAAAATTTCAAAATTTTAAAATTTCAAAGTCTTAAAATTTCAAAATTTCAAAATTTCAAAATTTCAAAATTTCAAAATTTCAAAATTTCAAAATTTCAAAATTTCAAAATTTCAAAATTTCAAAATTTCAAAATTTTAAAATTTCAAAATTTCAAAATTTCAAAATTTTAAAATTTCAAAATTTCAAAATTTCAAAATTTCAAAATTTCAAAATTTTAAAATTTCAAAGTCTTAAAATTTCAAAATTGCAAAATTTCAAAATTTCAAATTTCAAAATTTCAAAATGTCTAAATTTCAAATTTTAAAGTTTCAAAATTTCAAAAATTCAAAATTTCAAAATTTCAAAATTTCAAAATTTCAAAATTTCACAATTTCAAAATTTCAAAATTTCAAATTTCAAAATTTCAAAGTCTTTTAATTTCAAAATTTCATAATTTCAAAATGTCTAAATTTCAAAATTTCAAAATTTCAGAGTCTTAAAATTTCAAAATTTCAAAATTTAAAAAGTTTAAAATTTCGAAATTTCAAAATTTCAAAATATCAAAATTTCAAAATTTCAAAATTTCAAAATTTCAAAACTTCAAAATTCAAAAATTTCAAGATTTCAAAATTTCAAAATTTCAAAATTTCATAATTTCAAAATTTCAAAATATAAAAATTTCACAATTTCACAATTTCAAAATTTCAAAATTTGAAAATTCCAAAATTTCAAAATTTCAAAATTTCAAAATTTCAAAATTTCAAAATTTCAAAATTTCAAAATTTAAAAATTTAAAAATTGCAAAATTTCAAAATTTCAAAATTTCAAAATTTCAAAATTTAAAAATTTCAAAATTTACAAATTTCAAAATTTAAAAATTTAAAAATTTAGAAATTTCAAAATTTCAAAATTTCAAATTTCAAAATTTCAAAATTTCAAAATTTCAAAATTTCAAAATTTCAAAATTTCAAAATTTCAAAATTTCAAAATTTCAAATTTCAAAATTTCAAAATTTCAAAATTTCAAAATTTTAAAATTTCAAAATTTCAAAATTTCAAAATTTCAAAATTTCAAAATATCAAAATTTCAAAATTTCAAATTTCAAAATTTCAAAATTTCAAAATTTCAAAATTTCAAAATTTCAAAATTTCAAAATTTCAAAATTTCAAAATTCCAAAATTTCAAAATTTCAAATATTCAAAATATCAAAATTTCAAAATTTCAAAATTTTAAAATTTTAAAAATTTCAAAATTAAAAAATTTCAAAATTACAAAATTTTAAAATTTCAAAATTTCAAAATTTCAAAATTTCAAAATTTTAAAATTTCAAAATCTTAAAATTTCAAAATTTCAAAATACCAAAATTTCAAAATTTCAAAATTTCAAAATTTCAAAATTTCAAAATTTCAAAATTTCAAAATTTCAAAATTTCAAAATTTCAAAATTTCAAAATTTCAAAATTTCAAAATTTTAAAATTTCAAAATTTCAAAGTCTTAAAATTTCGAAATTTCAAAATTTCAAAACTTCAAAATTTCAAAATTTCAAAACTTCAAAATTTTAAAATTTTAAAAATTTCAAATTTTAAAATTTCAAATTTTCAAAATTTCAAAATTTCAAAATTTCAAAGTCTTAAATATTCAAATTTTCAAAATTTCAAAATTTCAAAATTTTAAAATTTCAAAGTCTTAAAATTTCAAAATTTCAAAATTTCAAAATTTCAAAATTTCAAAATTTCAAAATTTCAAAATTTCAAAATTTCAAAATTTCAAAATTTCAAAATTTCAAAATTTCAAAATTTCAAAATTTCAAAATCTCAAAATATCAAAATTTCATAATTTCAAAATTCAAAATTTCAAAATTTCAAAATTTCAAAATTTCAAAATTTTAAAATTTCAAAATTTCAATATTTCAAAATTTCGAAATTTCAAAATTTCAAATTTCAAAAATTCAAAATTCAAAAAAAATATCGAAATTTCAAAATTTCAAAATTTCAAAATTTCAAAATTTCAAAATTTCAAAATTTCATAATTTCAAAATTTCAAAATTTCAAAATTTCAAAATTTCAAAATTTCAAAATTTCAAAATTTCAA
>CATPCP010000170.1:17500-25114 GCA_955652365.1 Eristalinus aeneus | reverse complement strand
GTTATTATTATGCAGGGGAAACTGTCTTTCCTTCGTCGGCTTTTTTGGTCACTGTTGATTTTCAATGAAACTAGGTTATTTCATTGTTATTATCCCAACGTTTCGGCAGGGATTGCTGCCTTCATCAGGGGATCTTTTTTTATTGAAACAATAAAACAAATTATGTTACATACATGCATAGTGACAATGCAATTTAACAAGTGGAAAATAACTTACATTAGTTATGGATGGATGTCAATCTAAATGTTCTTTAAAATCACAAAAAAAACAAAGTTCACAATAAAACAAAATATTGAGCACTTCCGTGTGTGAAGATAAGTCAAGAATGATTTGAAATTTGAAATTTGATTTAAATACAATATGTCTAAGCCGTTACAAGTGCTGAATATACGGCAGATATGTTCTGTATGTCCTGTTTCCTATTCATATTGTTGTTGGTCTTGATTATGTGCAGGGTTTCCAGAGTGTACCTTTTGCTAGTATGTTTTTCCGTTTGCAGGATTTTGACGTCATCAAGGTCGGGTAGATGGTTTGTCTGGACGCAGTGATTAGCTAATGATGTTTTGACTGAGTTCTTGTTGTTGATGTCTGATTTATGACCAGCTAGTCTTTGACGAAGAAACTGTTTGGTGGTACCTATGTAGCATAAGTTGCAGGATTCGTTGTCATTGCCTTTACAGTTGATTTTGTAAACCAGATCAGTTTTGTTTCCTTTGTCTATATCTGGTTTGAGTCTGGTGAAAACCGATGCTACTGTACTCGAAGACTTGAACGCTATTCTAATATTGTCACAGCTACCATCAATTATATTCTTAAAATTTGTCGACAATGTTGGGATGTACACCATGCTTTTATAGATATAATCTACTGTGGTGATTGTCTGTGTTTCGGAGTGTATATTGTGTTTGTATTGTGTTATTAAGTTCCTAATAACATGCATCGGATAACCATTGTCCATAAGGATGTCTGTGATAATTCGTTCGTTTTTTTGATGGAACTTACTGTCACTTAGCTTTAACACTTTTTTAACCAAGTTGGAAGCTGTGTTGATTATAATATGCTTGGCTTGGTTGGAGCGATAGTTGACTAGTCTTCCTGACGCTGTGTCGTTTTTGTACCAGTCGAAACAAAGGTGGTCATGTTCCCGATGAACTTTAACGTCAAGAAACGCTATTGCGTTCATCTTTTCATAATCTACTGTGAATTTTACTTTGTCATTAAAATTGTTAAGAGCAATTAGCAAACTGTCTATGCAGTTGCGGTCGATCACAGCAAATATATCATCCACATATTTGTATATTGCTTTTGGCTTTTGTACGTTTTCAAAACAGACATCTAATAGGTAGTCCAATACCAAATCGGCGATAGTAGGCGAGAGTGGGTTGCCCATCGGCATGCCATGAACCTGTTTAAAGATTTTGTCTTTGTATTGCAGAAAGTTGTTTTCTTTTAAGCAAAACTCTAATATTTCCAGGAATTTCCTCTGGTTGAGCTTTGTGTGGAGGCTAATGTCATCCCATCGTTTCTTGACGATATTAATAGCGAGTTGTGAAGGGATGTTTGTAAAAAGCGAAACTGCGTCGTATGATACCAGGACGTCGTTCGAATCTAATTTAACATATTTAGCCTTTTCCACAAACTCGAATGAATTTTTTACATTATATTGTGAGTTGTTGGTTATGTGTTGTAATATTTGTCCGATGTACCTGGAAAGTTCATAGCACAGTAGTCTCATAGAAGAAGTAATTGGTCTCAGAGGCATATCTTGCTTATGGATTTTCGGAAGTCCATATATGCAGGGTATTTGGGCTGTGTATGTAGTCATATTGGTCTTCTGTCTGTCATCAATTATCTTGTTGTTGTGCATCCATTTGACTATTTCGTTGTTTTTCGTCTGGAGCGTTGCTGTGGGATTTACTCTGTTCATCCTGTAAGTGGAGCTGTCAGCTAAAAGTGCCTGCATTTTGTTTTCATAAGAGCTTTTTTCCATGGCGACTGTGACATTCCCTTTATCAGCTGGTATAATGACTATGTTTTTGTTCTTCTTAAGAAAAGCTTTCGTGTCTTTGTGTACTTTTGTGACATATTTGGCAAACTCGTCATTCCGAAGATTTCGTTGGAAAGACTGAAGCATATTGCAGTATTTGGCGCGCATTTTTTCTTGCTCTCTTTCACTTTGTATACTCCTTATGATCTCCTCACCATCAGCGATCAGCTGAAGCATGGGAAAGCTTTTCTGCACAATTGGTAATGCGAATTTTTTTCCAAGAGAGAGGAGCCATTTGATCTCAATGGGAAATTCTGTGTCTGTTTTGTTTACAAACCATTTTTCATTAAAGTGAATACGAAAATTTCTCCAATGAGACATTATGAGCTGTTCAATCTTTTTTGCGTTGGCTATTTGTTTCTTGTGAGAAAAAACTCTGTGCATTTTCTTTTGATTGTTGAAGAATTGTGTGTATTCCTCCCTCGACAAGTGTTCTGTTATGCGCTCAGCCTGGAATTCTATTGTGTTCTTTGTGCGGTTTAATTTGTAACAAATTTCTGTGATTTCCACATTTAGTACTTTCAAAAGAAATTTTCTTTCTATTTTGCGAAATGTTGTAATTGACTCTGGGTGTGACAGTAGCTTCTGAGTATTTTTTGTGGTATTCTTTAGGTGGTTGGGTATGAAACCATAATCTCTGCATCTTAGAAGAAATTTCAAATTTTGTTCTTGTTGTGCTAGATGTCTCAGCAAATTGCTATATTGTTTCATGTACAAGCATACATGTTTACCATACTTGTATGTAATGTGTTGATAGTATTGCTTCATTTTGGTAGATCTAATCGGCAGGCCGTCCGATTTAATTACAGTTGTTTGTTAAAATTGACCAAATCAATTATTATTATGCAGGGGAAACTGTCTTTCCTTCGTCGGCTTTTTTGGTCACTGTTGATTTTCAATGAAACTAGGTTATTTCATTGTTATTATCCCAACGTTTCGGCAGGGATTGCTGCCTTCATCAGGGGATCTTTTTTTATTGAAACAATAAAACAAATTATGTTACATACATGCATAGTGACAATGCAATTTAACAAGTGGAAAATAACTTACATTAGTTATGGATGGATGTCAATCTAAATGTTCTTTAAAATCACAAAAAAACAAAGTTCACAATAAAACAAAATATTGAGCACTTCCGTGTGTGAAGATAAGTCAAGAATGATTTGAAATTTGAAATTTGATTTAAATACAATATGTCTAAGACGTTACAAGTGCTGAATATACGGCAGATATGTTCTGTATGTCCTGTTTCCTATTCATATTGTTGTTGGTCTTGATTATGTGCAGGGTTTCCAGAGTGTACCTTTTGCTAGTATGTTTTTCCGTTTGCAGGATTTTGACGTCATCAAGGTCGGGTAGATGGTTTGTCTGGACGCAGTGATTAGCTAATGCTGTTTTGACTGAGTTCTTGTTGTTGATGTCTGATTTATGACCAGCTAGTCTTTGACGAAGAAACTGTTTGGTGGTACCTATGTAGCATAAGTTGCAGGATTCGTTGTCATTGCCTTTACAGTTGATTTTGTAAACCAGATCAGTTTTGTTTCCTTTGTCTATATCTGGTTTGAGTCTGGTGAAAACCGATGCTACTGTACTCGAAGACTTGAACGCTATTCTAATATTGTCACAGCTACCCATGCTTCAGCTGATCGCTGATGGTGAGGAGATCATAAGGAGTATACAAAGTGAAAGAGAGCAAGAAAAAATGCGCGCCAAATACTGCAATATGCTTCACTCTTTCCAACGAAATCTTCGGAATGACGAGTTTGCCAAATATGTCACAAAAGTACACAAAGACACGAAAGCTTTTCTTAAGAAGAACAAAAACATAGTAATTATACCAGCTGATAAAGGGAATGTCACAGTCGCCATGGAAAAAAGCTCTTATGAAAACAAAATGCAGGAACTTTTAGCTGACAGCTCCACTTACAGGATGAACAGAGTAGATCCCACAGCAACGCTCCAGACGAAAAACAACGAAATAGTCAAATGGATGCACAACAACAAGATAATTGATGACAGACAGAAGACCAATATGACTACATACACAGCCCAAATACCCTGCATATATGGACTTCCGAAAATCCATAAGCAAGATATGCCTCTGAGACCAATTACTTCATCTATGAGACTACCGTGCTATGAACTTTCCAGGTACATCGGACAAATATTACAACACATAACCAACAACTCACAATATAATGTAAAAAATTCATTCGAGTTTGTGGAAAAGGCTAAATATGCTAAATTAGATTCGAACGACGTCCTGGTATCATACGACGCAGTTTCGCTTTTTACAAACATCCCTTCACAACTCGCTATTAATATCGTCAAGAAACGATGGGATGACATTAGCCTCCACACAAAGCTCAACCAGAGGAAATTCCTGGAGATATTAGAGTTTTGCTTAAAAGAAAACAACTTTCTGCAATACAAAGACAAAATCTTTAAACAGGTTCATGGCATGCCGATGGGCAACCCACTCTCGCCTACTATCGCCGATTTGATATTGGACTACCTTTTAGATGTCTGTTTTGAAAAGGTACAAAAGCCAAAAACAATATACAAATATGTGGATGATATATTTGCTGTGATCGATCGCAACTGCATAGACAGTTTGCTAATTGCTCTTAACAATTTTAATGACAAAGTAAAATTCACAGTAGAATATGAAAAGATGAACGCAATAGCGTTTCTTGACGTTAAAGTTCATCGGGAACATGACCACCTTTGTTTCGACTGGTACAAAAACGACACAGCGTCAGGAAGACTAGTCAACTATCGCTCCAACCAAGCCAAGCATATTATAATCAACACAGCTTCCAACTTGGTTAAAAAAGTGTTAAAGCTAAGTGACAGTAAGTTCCATCAAAAAAACGAACGAATTATCACAGACATCCTTATGGACAATGGTTATCCGATGCATGTTATTAGGAACTTAATAACACAATACAAACACAACATACACTCCGAAACACAGACAATCACCACAGTAGATTATATCTATAAAAGCATGGTGTACATCCCAACATTGTCGACAAATTTTAAGAATATAATTGATGGTAGCTGTGACAATATTAGAATAGCGTTCAAGTCTTCGAGTACACTAGCATCGGTTTTCACCAGACTCAAACCAGATATAGACAAAGGAAACAAAACTGATCTGGTTTACAAAATCAACTGTAAAGGCAATGACAACGAATCCTGCAACTTATGCTACATAGGTACCACCAAACAGTTTCTTCGTCAAAGACTAGCTGGTCATAAATCAGACATCAACAACAAGAACTCAGTCAAAACAGCATTAGCTAATCACTGCGTCCAGACAAACCATCTACCCGACCTTGATGAAGTCAGAATCCTGCAAACGGAAAAACATACTAGCAAAAGGTACACTCTGGAAACCCTGCACATAATCAAGACCAACAACAATATGAATAGGAAACAGGACATACAGAACATATCTGCCGTATATTCAGCACTTGTAACGGCTTAGACATATTGTATTTAAATCAAATTTCAAATTTCAAATCATTCTTGACTTATCTTCACACACGGAAGTGCTCAATATTTTGTTTTATTGTGAACTTTGTTTTTTTGTGATTTTAAAGAACATTTAGATTGACATCCATCCATAACTAATGTAAGTTATTTTCCACTTGTTAAATTGCATTGTCACTATGCATGTATGTAACATAATTTGTTTTATTGTTTCAATAAAAAAAGATCCCCTGATGAAGGCAGCAAACCCTGCCGAAACGTTGGGATAATAACAATGAAATAACCTAGTTTCATTGAAAATCAACAGTGACCAAAAAAGCCGACGAAGGAAAGACAGTTTCCCCTGCATAATAATAATTGATTTGGTCAATTTTAACAAACAACTGTAATTAAATCGGACGGCCAGCCGATTAGATCTACCAAAATGAAGCAATACTATCAACACATTACATACAAGTATGGTAAACATGTATGCTTGTACATGAAACAATATAGCAATTTGCTGATACATCTAGCACAACAAGAACAAAATTTGAAATTTCTTCTAAGATGCAGAGATTATGGTTTCATACCCAACCACCTAAAGAATACCACAAAAAATACTCAGAAGCTACTGTCACACCCACAGTCAATTACAACATTTCGCAAAATAGAAAGAAAATTTCTTTTGAAAGTACTAAATGTGGAAATCACAGAAATTTGTCACAAATTAAACCGCACAAAGAACACAATAAAATTCCAGGCTGAGCGCATAACAGAACACTTGTCGAGGGAGGAATACACACAATTCTTCAACAATCAAAAGAAAATGCACAGAGTTTTTTCTCACAAGAAACAAATAGCCAACGCAAAAAAGATTGAACAGCTCATAATGTCTCATTGGAGAAATTTTCGTATTCACTTTAATGAAAAATGGTTTGTAAACAAAACAGACACAGAATTTCCCATTGAGATCAAATGGCTCCTCTCTCTTGGAAAAAAATTCGCATTACCAATTGTGCAGAAAAGCTTTCCCATGCTTCAGCTGATCGCTGATGGTGAGGAGATCATAAGGAGTATACAAAGTGAAAGAGAGCAATATGCTTCAGTCTTTCCAACGAAATCTTCGGAATGACGAGTTTGCCAAATATGTCACAAAAGTACACAAAGACACGAAAGCTTTTCTTAAGAAGAACAAAAACATAGTCATTATACCAGCTGATAAAGGGAATGTCACAGTCGCCATGGAAAAAAGCTCTTATGAAAACAAAATGCAGGCACTTTTAGCTGACAGCTCCACTTACAGGATGAACAGAGTAAATCCCACAGCAACGCTCCAGACGAAAAACAACGAAATAGTCAAATGGATGCACAACAACAAGATAATTGATGACAGACAGAAGACCAATATGACTACATACACAGCCCAAATACCCTGCATATATGGACTTCCGAAAATCCATAAGCAAGATATGCCTCTGAGACCAATTACTTCTTCTATGAGACTACCGTGCTATGAACTTTCCAGGTACATCGGACAAATATTACAACACATAACCAACAACTCACAATATAAGGTAAAAAATTCATTCAAGTTTGTGAAAAAGGCTAAATATGTTAAATTAGATTCGAACGACGTCCTGGTGTCATACGACGCAGTTTCGCTTTTTACAAACATCCCTTCACAACTCGCTATTAATATCGTCAAGAAACGATGGGATGACATTAGCCTCCACACAAAGCTCAACCAGAGGAAATTCCTGGAAATATTAGAGTTTTGCTTAAAAGAAAACAGTTTTGCTTAAAAGAAAACAACTTTCTGCAATACAAAGACAAAATCTTTTAAACAGGTTCATGGCATGCCGATGGGCAACCACTCTCGCCTACTATCGCGATTTGGTATTGGACTACCTTTTAGATGTCTGTTTTGAAAAGGTACAAAAGCCAAAAGCAATATACAAATATGTGGATGATATATTTGCTGTGATCGATCGCAACTGCATAGACAGTTTGCTAATTGCTCTTAACAATTTTAATGACAAAGTAAAATTCACAGTAGAATATGAAAAGATGAACGCAATAGCGTTTCT
>CATPCP010000170.1:0-7500 GCA_955652365.1 Eristalinus aeneus | reverse complement strand
TATATCTGGTTTGAGTCTGGTGAAAACCGATGCTACTGTACTCGAAGACTTGAACGCTATTCTAATATTGTCACAGCTACCATCAATTATATCTTAAAATTTGTCGACAATGTTGGGATGTACACCATGCTTTTATAGATATAATCTACTGTGGTGATTGTCTGTGTTTCGGAGTGTATATTGTGTTTGTATTGTGTTATTAAGTTCCTAATAACATGCATCGGATAACCATTGTCCATAAGGATGTCTGTGATAATTCGTTCGTTTTTTTGATGGAACTTACTGTCACTTAGCTTTAACACTTTTTTAACCAAGTTGGAAGCTGTGTTGATATAATATGCTTGGCTTGGTTGAGCGATAGTTGACTAGTCTTCTGACGCTGTGTCGTTTTGTACCAGTCGAAACAAAGGTGGTCATGTTCCCGATGAACTTTAACGTCAAGAAACGCTATTGCGTCATCTTTTCATATTCTACTGTGAATTTTACTTTGTCATTAAAATTGTTAAGAGCAATTAGCAAACTGTCTATGCAGTTGCGGTCGATCACAGCAAATATATCATCCACATATTTGTATATTGCTTTGGCTTTTGTACGTTTTCAAAACAGACATCTAATAGGTAGTCCAATACCAAATCGGCGATAGTAGGCGAGAGTGGGTTGCCATCGGCATGCCATGAACCTGTTTAAAGATTTTGTCTTTGTATTGCAGAAAGTTGTTTTCTTTTAAGCAAAACTCTAATATTTCAGGAATTTCCTCTGGTTGAGCTTTGTGTGGAGGCTAATGTCATCCCATCGTTTCTTGACGATATTAATAGCGAGTTGTGAAGGGATGTTTGTAAAAAGCGAAACTGCGTCGTATGATACCAGGACGTCGTTCGAATCTAATTTAACATATTTAGCCTTTTCCACAAACTCGAATGAATTTTTTACATTATATTGTGAGTTGTTGGTTATGTGTTGTAATATTTGTCCGATGTACCTGGAAAGTTCATAGCACAGTAGTCTCATAGAAGAAGTAATTGGTCTCAGAGGCATATCTTGCTTATGGATTTTCGGAAGTCCATATATGCAGGGTATTTGGGCTGTGTATGTAGTCATATTGGTCTTCTGTCTGTCATCAATTATCTTGTTGTTGTGCATCCATTTGACTATTTCGTTGTTTTTCGTCTGGAGCGTTGCTGTGGGATTTACTCTGTTCATCCTGTAAGTGGAGCTGTCAGCTAAAAGTGCCTGCATTTTGTTTTCATAAGAGCTTTTTTCCATGGCGACTGTGACATTCCCTTTATCAGCTGGTATAATGACTATGTTTTTGTTCTTCTTAAGAAAAGCTTTCGTGTCTTTGTGTACTTTTGTGACATATTTGGCAAACTCGTCATTCCGAAGATTTCGTTGGAAAGACTGAAGCATATTGCAGTATTTGGCGCGCATGTTTTCTTGCTCTCTTTCACTTTGTATACTCCTTATGATCTCCTCACCATCAGCGATCAGCTGAAGCATGGGAAAGCTTTTCTGCACAATTGGTAATGCGAATTTTTTTCCAAGAGAGAGGAGCCATTTGATCTCAATGGGAAATTCTGTGTCTGTTTTGTTTACAAACCATTTTTCATTAATTTTCTCCAATGAGACATTATGAGCTGTTCAATCTTTTTTGCGTTGGCTATTTGTTTCTTGTGAGAAAAAACTCTGTGCATTTTCTTTTGATTGTTGAAGAATTGTGTGTATTCCTCCCTCGACAAGTGTTCTGTTATGCGCTCAGCCTGGAATTTTATTGGGTTCTTTGTGCGGTTTAATTTGTAACAAATTTCTGTGATTTCCACATTTAGTACTTTCAAAAGAAATTTTCTTTCTATTTTGCGAAATGTTGTAATTGACTCTGGGTGTGACAGTAGCTTCTGAGTATTTTTTGTGGTATTCTTTAGGTGGTTGGGTATGAAACCATAATCTCTGCATCTTAGAAGAAATTTCAAATTTTGTTCTTGTTGTGCTAGATGTCTCAGCAAATTGCTATATTGTTTCATGTACAAGCATACATGTTTACCATACTTGTATGTAATGTGTTGATAGTATTGCTTCATTTTGGTAGATCTAATCGGCAGGCCGTCCGATTTAATTACAGTTGTTTGTTAAAATTGACCAAATCAATTATTATTATGCAGGGGAAACTGTCTTTCCTTCGTCGGCTTTTTTGGTCACTGTTGATTTTCAATGAAACTAGGTTATTTCATTGTTATTATCCCAACGTTTCGGCAGGGATTGCTGCCTTCATCAGGGGATCTTTTTTTATTGAAACAATAAAACAAATTATGTTACATACATGCATAGTGACAATGCAATTTAACAAGTGGAAAATAACTTACATTAGTTATGGATGGATGTCAATCTAAATGTTCTTTAAAATCACAAAAAAACAAAGTTCACAATAAAACAAAATATTGAGCACTTCCGTGTGTGAAGATAAGTCAAGAATGATTTGAAATTTGAAATTTGATTTAAATACAATATGTCTAAGACGTTACAAGTGCTGAATATACGGCAGATATGTTCTGTATGTCCTGTTTCCTATTCATATTGTTGTTGGTCTTGATTATGTGCAGGGTTTCCAGAGTGTACCTTTTGCTAGTATGTTTTTCCGTTTGCAGGATTTTGACGTCATCAAGGTCGGGTAGATGGTTTGTCTGGACGCAGTGATTAGCTAATGCTGTTTTGACTGAGTTCTTGTTGTTGATGTCTGATTTATGACCAGCTAGTCTTTGACGAAGAAACTGTTTGGTGGTACCTATGTAGCATAAGTTGCAGGATTCGTTGTCATTGCCTTTACAGTTGATTTTGTAAACCAGATCAGTTTTGTTTCCTTTGTCTATATCTGGTTTGAGTCTGGTGAAAACCGATGCTACTGTACTCGAAGACTTGAACGCTATTCTAATATTGTCACAGCTACCCATGCTTCAGCTGATCGCTTATGGTGAGGAGATCATAAGGAGTATACAAAGTGAAAGAGAGCAAGAAAAAATGCGCGCCAAATACTGCAATATGCTTCACTCTTTCCAACGAAATCTTCGGAATGACGAGTTTGCCAAATATGTCACAAAAGTACACAAAGACACGAAAGCTTTTCTTAAGAAGAACAAAAACATAGTAATTATACCAGCTGATAAAGGGAATGTCACAGTCGCCATGGAAAAAAGCTCTTATGAAAAAAAAATGCAGGAACTTTTAGCTGACAGCTCCACTTACAGGATGAACAGAGTAGATCCCACAGCAACGCTCCAGACGAAAAACAACGAAATAGTCAAATGGATGCACAACAACAAGATAATTGATGACAGACAGAAGACCAATATGACTACATACACAGCCCAAATACCCTGCATATATGGACTTCCGAAAATCCATAAGCAAGATATGCCTCTGAGACCAATTACTTCATCTATGAGATTACCGTGCTATGAACTTTCCAGGTACATCGGACAAATATTACAACACATAACCAACAACTCACAATATAATGTAAAAAATTCATTCGAGTTTGTGGAAAAGGCTAAATATGCTAAATTAGATTCGAACGACGTCCTGGTATCCCTTCACAACTCGCTATTAATATCGTCAAGAAACGATGGGATGACATTAGCCTCCACACAAAGCTCAACCAGAGGAAATTCCTGGAGATATTAGAGTTTTGCTTAAAAGAAAACAACTTTCTGCAATACAAAGACAAAATCTTTAAACAGGTTCATGGCATGCCGATGGGCAACCCACTCTCGCCTACTATCGCCGATTTGATATTGGACTACCTTTTAGATGTCTGTTTTGAAAAGGTACAAAAGCCAAAAGCAATATACAAATATGTGGATGATATATTTGCTGTGATCGATCGCAACTGCATAGACAGTTTGCTAATTGCTCTTAACAATTTTAATGACAAAGTAAAATTCACAGTAGAATATGAAAAGATGAACGCAATAGCGTTTCTTGACGTTAAAGTTCATCGGGATCATGACCACCTTTGTTTCGACTGGTACAAAAAAGACACAGCGTCAGGAAGACTAGTCAACTATCGCTCCAACCAAGCCAAGCATATTATAATCAACACAGCTTCCAACTTGGTTAAAAAAGTGTTAAAGCTAAGTGACAGTAAGTTCCATCAAAAAAACGAACGAATTATCACAGACATCCTTATGGACAATGGTTATCCGATGCATGTTATTAGGAACTTAATAACACAATACAAACACAACATACACTCCGAAACACAGACAATCACCACAGTAGATTATATCTATAAAAGCATGGTGTACATCCCAACATTGTCGACAAATTTTAAGAATATAATTGATGGTAGCTGTGACAATATTAGAATAGCGTTCAAGTCTTCGAGTACACTAGCATCGGTTTTCACCAGACTCAAACCAGATATAGACAAAGGAAACAAAACTGATCTGGTTTACAAAATCAACTGTAAAGGCAATGACAACGAATCCTGCAACTTATGCTACATAGGTACCACCAAACAGTTTCTTCGTCAAAGACTAGCTGGTCATAAATCAGACATCAACAACAAGAACTCAGTCAAAACAGCATTAGCTAATCACTGCGTCCAGACAAACCATCTACCCGACCTTGATGAAGTCAGAATCCTGCAAACGGAAAAACATACTAGCAAAAGGTACACTCTGGAAACCCTGCACATAATCAAGACCAACAACAATATGAATAGGAAACAGGACATACAGAACATATCTGCCGTATATTCAGCACTTGTAACGGCTTAGACATATTGTATTTAAATCAAATTTCAAATTTCAAATCATTCTTGACTTATCTTCACACACGGAAGTGCTCAATATTTTGTTTTATTGTGAACTTTGTTTTTTTGTGATTTTAAAGAACATTTAGATTGACATCCATCCATAACTAATGTAAGTTATTTTCCACTTGTTAAATTGCATTGTCACTATGCATGTATGTAACATAATTTGTTTTATTGTTTCAATAAAAAAAGATCCCCTGATGAAGGCAGCAAACCCTGCCGAAACGTTGGGATAATAACAATGAAATAACCTAGTTTCATTGAAAATCAACAGTGACCAAAAAAGCCGACGAAGGAAAGACAGTTTCCCCTGCATAATAATAATTGATTTGGTCAATTTTAACAAACAACTGTAATTAAATCGGACGGCCAGCCGATTAGATCTACCAAAATGAAGCAATACTATCAACACATTACATACAAGTATGGTAAACATGTATGCTTGTACATGAAACAATATAGCAATTTGCTGATACATCTAGCACAACAAGAACAAAATTTGAAATTTCTTCTAAGATGCAGAGATTATGGTTTCATACCCAACCACCTAAAGAATACCACAAAAAATACTCAGAAGCTACTGTCACACCCAGAGTCAATTACAACATTTCGCAAATTAGAAAGAAAATTTCTTTTGAAAGTACTAAATGTGGAAATCACAGAAATTTGTCACAAATTAAACCGCACAAAGAACACAATAAAATTCCAGGCTGAGCGCATAACAGAACACTTGTCGAGGGAGGAATACACACAATTCTTCAACAATCAAAAGAAAATGCACAGAGTTTTTTCTCACAAGAAACAAATAGCCAACGCAAAAAAGATTGAACAGCTCATAATGTCTCATTGGAGAAATTTTCGTATTCACTTTAATGAAAAATGGTTTGTAAACAAAACAGACACAGAATTTCCCATTGAGATCAAATGGCTCCTCTCTCTTGGAAAAAAATTCGCATTACCAATTGTGCAGAAAAGCTTTCCCATGCTTCAGCTGATCGCTGATGGTGAGGAGATCATAAGGAGTATACAAAGTGAAAGAGAGCAATATGCTTCAGTCTTTCCAACGAAATCTTCGGAATGACGAGTTTGCCAAATATGTCACAAAAGTACACAAAGACACGAAAGCTTTTCTTAAGAAGAACAAAAACATAGTCATTATACCAGCTGATAAAGGGAATGTCACAGTCGCCATGGAAAAAAGCTCTTATGAAAACAAAATGCAGGCACTTTTAGCTGACAGCTCCACTTACAGGATGAACAGAGTAAATCCCACAGCAACGCTCCAGACGAAAAACAACGAAATAGTCAAATGGATGCACAACAACAAGATAATTGATGACAGACAGAAGACCAATATGACTACATACACAGCCCAAATACCCTGCATATATGGACTTCCGAAAATCCATAAGCAAGATATGCCTCTGAGACCAATTACTTCTTCTATGAGACTACCGTGCTATGAACTTTCCAGGTACATCGGACAAATATTACAACACATAACCAACAACTCACAATATAAGGTAAAAAATTCATTCAAGTTTGTGAAAAAGGCTAAATATGTTAAATTAGATTCGAACGACGTCCTGGTGTCATACGACGCAGTTTCGCTTTTTACAAACATCCCTTCACAACTCGCTATTAATATCGTCAAGAAACGATGGGATGACATTAGCCTCCACACAAAGCTCAACCAGAGGAAATTCCTGGAAATATTAGAGTTTTGCTTAAAAGAAAACAACTTTCTGCAATACAAAGACAAAATCTTTAAACAGGTTCATGGCATGCCGATGGGCAACCCACTCTCGCCTACTATCGCCGATTTGGTATTGGACTACCTTTTAGATGTCTGTTTTGAAAAGGTACAAAAGCCAAAAGCAATATACAAATATGTGGATGATATATTTGCTGTGATCGATCGCAACTGCATAGACAGTTTGCTAATTGCTCTTAACAATTTTAATGACAAAGTAAAATTCACAGTAGAATATGAAAAGATGAACGCAATAGCGTTTCTTGACGTTAAAGTTCATCGGGAACATGACCACCTTTGTTTCGACTGGTACAAAAAAGACACAGCGTCATTAAGACTAGTCAACTATCGCTCCAACCAAGCCAAGCATATTATAATCAACACAGCTTCCAACTTGGTTAAAAAAGTGTTAAAGCTAAGTGACAGTAAGTTCCATCAAAAAAACGAACGAATTATCACAGACATCCTTATAGACAATGGTTATCCGATGCATGTTATTAGGAACTTAATAACACAATACAAACACAACATACACTCCGAAACACAGACAATCACCACAGTAGATTATATCTATAAAAGCATGGTGTACATCCCAACATTGTCGACAAATTTTAAGAATATAATTGATGGTAGCTGTGACAATATTAGAATAGCGTTCAAGTCTTCGAGTACACTAGCATCGGTTTTCACCAGACTCAAACCAGATATAGACAAAGGAAACAAAACTGATCTAGTTTACAAAATCAACTGTAAAGGCAATGATAACGAATCCTGCAACTTATGCTACATAGGTACCACCAAACAGTTTCTTCGTCAAAGACTAGCTGGTCATAAATCAGACATCAACAACAAGAACTCAGTCAAAACAGCATTAGCTAATCACTGCGTCCAGACAAACCATCTACCCGACCTTGATGACGTCAAAATCCTGCAAACGGAA
>CATPCP010000168.1:0-34147 GCA_955652365.1 Eristalinus aeneus | reverse complement strand
AATTTCAAAATTTCAAAATTTCAAAATTTCAAAATTTCAAAATTTTAAAATTTCAAAATTTAAAAATTTCAAAGTTCCAAATTTCAAAATTTCAAAATTTTAAAATTTCAAATTTTTAAAATTTCATAATTTCAAAATCTTAAAATTTCAAAACTTCAAAATTAAAAATTTCAAAATTTCAAAATCTCAAAATTTTAAAATTTCAAAATTTCAAAATTTCAAAATCTCAAAATTTCAAAATTTCAAAATTTCAAAATTTCAAAATTTCAAAATTTCAAAATTTCAAAATTTCAAAATTTCGAAATTTCAAAATTACAAAATTTCAAAATTTCAAAATTTCAAAATTTCAAAATTTCAAAATTTCAAAATTTCAAAATTTCAAAATTTCAAAATTTCAAAATTTCAAAATTTCAAAATTTCAAAATTTCAAAATTTCAAAATTTCAAAATTTCAAAATTTCAAAATTTCAAAATTTCAAAATTTCAAAATTTCAAAATTTCAAAATTTCAAAATTTCAGAACTTCAAAATTTCAAAATCTCAAAATTTTAAAATTTCAAAATTTCAAAATTTTAAAATTTCAAAATTTCAAAATTTCAAAATTTCAAAATTTCAAAATTTCAAAGTTTCAAAATTTCAAAATTTCCAAAATTCAAAATTTCAAAATTTCAAAATTTCAAAATTTCAAAATTTCAAAATTTCAAAATATCAAAATTCCAAAATTTCAAATTTTCAAAATTTCAAAATTTCAAAATTTCAAAATTTCAAAATTTCAAAGTTTCAAAATTTCAAAATTTCCAAAATTCAAAATTTCAAAATTTCAAAATTTCAAAATTTCAAGATTTCAAAATTTCAAAATTTCAAAATTCTAAAATTTCAAAATTTCAAAATTTTAAAATTTCAAAATTCCAAAATTTCAAAATTTCAAAATTTCAAAATTTCTAAATTTCAAAATTTCAAAATTTCAAAATTTCAAAATTTCAAAATTTCAAAATTTCAAAATTTCAAAATTTCAAAATTTCAAAATTTCAAAATTTCAAAATTTCAAAATTTCAAAATTTCAAAATTTCAAAATTTCAAAATTTCAAAATTTCAAAATTTCAAAATTTCAAAATTTCAAAATTTCAAAATTTCAAAATTTCAAAATTTCAAAATTTCAAAATTTCAAAATTTCAAAATTTCAAAATTTCAAAATTTCAAAATTTCAAAATTTCAAAATTTCAAAGTTTCAAATTTCAAAATTTCAAAATTTTAAAATTTCTTAATCTAAAACTTTCAAAATTTCAAAATTTCAAAATTTCAAAATTTTAAAATTTCAAAATTTCAAAATTTCAAAATTTCAAAATTTCAAAATTTCAAAATTTCAAAATTTCAAAATTTCAAAATTTCAAAATTTCAAAATTTTAAAATTTTAAAATTTCAAAATTCCAAAATTTTAAAATTTAAAAATTTCAAAATTTCTAAATTTCTAAATTTCAAAATTTCAAAATTTCAAAATTTCAAAATTTCAAAATTTCAAAATTTCAAAATTTCAAAATTTCAACATTTCAAAATTTCAAAATTTCAAAATTTCAAAATTTTAAAATTTCATAATTTCAAAATCTTAAAATTTCAAAACTTCAAAATTTCAAAATTTCAAAATTTCAAAATTTCAAAATTTCAAAATTTCAAAATTTCAAAATTTCAAAATTTCAAAATTTCAAAATTTCAAAATTTCAAAATCTCAAAATTTTAAAATTTCAAAATTTCAAAATTTCAAAATTTCAAAATTTCAAAATTTTAAAATTTCAAAATTTCAAAATTTCAAAATTTCAAAATTTCAAAATTTCAAAATTTCAAAATTTCAAAACTTCAAAATTTCAAAATTTCAAAATTTCAAAATTTCAAAATTTTAAAATTTCAAAATTTAAAAATTTCAAAGTTTCAAATTTCAAAATTTCAAAATTTCAAAATTTTAAAATTTCTTAATCTAAAACTTTCAAAATTTCAAAATTTCAAAATTTCAAAATTTTAAAATTTCAAAATTTCAAAATTTCAAAATTTCAAAATTTCAAAATTTCAAAATTTCAAAATTTCAAAATTTCAAAATTTCAAAATTTCAAAATTTCAAAATTTTAAAATTTTAAAATTTCAAAATTCCAAAATTTTAAAATTTAAAAATTTCAAAATTTCTAAATTTCTAAATTTCAAAATTTCAAAATTTCAAAATTTCAAAATTTCAAAATTTCAAAATTTCAAAATTTCAACATTTCAAAATTTCAAAATTTCAAAATTTTAAAATTTCATAATTTCAAAATCTTAAAATTTCAAAACTTCAAAATTTCAAAATTTCAAAATTTCAAAATTTCAAAATTTCAAAATTTCAAAATTTCAAAATTTCAAAATTTCAAAATTTCAAAATTTCAAAATTTCAAAATCTCAAAATTTTAAAATTTCAAAATTTCAAAATTTCAAAATTTCAAAATTTCAAAATTTTAAAATTTCAAAATTTCAAAATTTCAAAATTTCAAAATTTCAAAATTTCAAAATTTCAAAATTTCAAAACTTCAAAATTTCAAAATTTCAAAATTTCAAAATTTCAAAATTTCAAAATTTCAAAATTTTAAAATTTCAAAATTTTAAAATTTCAAAATTTCAAAATTTCAAAATTTCAAAATTTCAAAATTTCAAAATTTCAAAATTTCAAAATTTCAAATTTTTAAAATTTCATAATTTCAAAATCTTAAAATTTCAAAACTTCAAAATTTCAAAATTTCAAAATTTCAAAATCTCAAAATTTTAAAATTTCAAAATTTCAAAATTTCAAAATCTCAAAATTTCAAAATTTCAAAATTTCAAAATTTCAAAATTTCAAAATTTCGAAATTTCAAAATTACAAAATTTCAAAATTTCAAAATTTCAAAATTTCAAAATTTCAAAATTTCAAAATTTCAAAATTTCAAAATTTCAAAATTTCAAAATTTCAAAATTTCAAAATTTCAAAATTTCAAAATTTCAAAATTTCAAAATTTCAAAATTTCAAAATTTCAAAATTTCAAAATTTCAAAATTTCAAAACTTTAAAATTTCAAAATTTCAAAATCTCAAAATTTCAAAATTTCAAAATTTCAAAATTTCAAAATTTCAAAATTTCAAAATTTCAAAATTTCAAAATTTCAAAACTTCAAAACTTCAAAATTTCAAAATTTCAAAATTTTAAAATTTCAAAATTTAAAAAATTTTAACATTTCAAAATTTCAAAATTTCAAAATTTCAAAATTTCAAAATTTTAAAATTTCAAAATTTCAAAATTTCAAAATTTCAAAATATCAAAATTTCAAATTTTCAAAATTTCAAAATTTCAAAATTTCAAAATTTCAAAATTTCAAAATTTCAAAATTTCCAAAATTAAAAATTTCAAAATTTCAAAATTTCAAAATTTCAAAATATCAAAATTTCAAAATTCTAAAATTTCAAAATTTCAAAATTTTAAAATTTCAAAATTTCATAATTTCAAAATTTTAAAATTCCAAATTTTAAAATTTCAAAATTTTAAAATTTTAAAATTTCAAAATTTTAAAATTTCAAAATTTCAAAATTTCAAAATTTCAAAATTTCAAAATTTCAAAATTTCAAAATTTCAAAATTTCAAAATTTCAAAATTTCAAAATTTCAAAATTTCAAAATTTCAAAATTTCAAAATTTCAAAATTTCAAAATTTCAAAATTTCAAAATTTCAAAATTTCAAAATTTCAAAATTTCAAAATTTTAAAATTTCAAAATTTCAAAATTTCAAAGTTTCAAATTTCAAAATTTCAAAATTTCAAAATTTCAGAATTTTAAAATTTCTTAACCTAAAACTTTCAAAATTTCAAAATTTCAAAATTTCAAAATTTTAAAATTTCAAAATTTCAAAATTTCAAAATTTCAAAATTTCAAACTTTCAAAATTTCAAAATTTCAAAATTTCAACATTTCAAAATTTCAAAATTTCAAAATTTCAAAATTTCAAAATTTCAAAATTTCAAAATTTTAAAATTTCATAATTTCAAAATCTTAAAATTTCAAAACTTCAAAATTTCAAAATTTCAAAATTTCAAAATTTCAAAATTTCAAAATTTCAAAATTTCAAAATTTCAAAATTTCAAAATTTCAAAATCTCAAAATTTCAAAATCTCAAAATTTTAAAATTTCAAAATTTCAAAATTTCAAAATTTCAAAATTTCAAAATTTCAAAATTTCAAAATTTCAAAATTTCAAAATTTTAAAATTTCAAAATTTCAAAATTTCAAAATTTCAAAATTTCAAAATTTCAAAATTTCAAAATTTCAAAATTTCAAAATTTCAAAGTTTCAAAATTTCAAAACTTCAAAATTCCAAAATTTCAAAATTTCAAAATTTCAAAATTTTAAAATTTCAAAATTTCAAAATTTCAAAATTTCAAAATTTCAAAATTTCAAAATTTCAAAATTTCAAAATTTCAAAATTTCAAAATTTCAAAATTTCAAAATTTCAAAATTTTAAACTTTCAAAATTTCAAAATTTCAAAATTTCAAAATTTCAAAATTTCAAAATTTCAAGATTTCAAAATTTCAAAATTTCAAAATTTCAAAATTTAAAATTTCAAAATTTCAAAATTTCAAAATTTCAAAATTTCAAAATTTCAAAATTTCAAAATTTCAAAATTTCAAAATTTCAAAATTTCAAAATTTCAAAATTTCAAAATTTCAAAATTTCAAAATTTCAAAATTTCAAAATATCAAAATTACAAAATTTCAAAATTTCAAAACTTCAAGATTTCAAAATTTCAAAACTTCAAAATTTCAAAATTTCAAAATTTCAAAATTTCAAAATTTCAAAATTTTAAAATTTCAAAATTTCAAAATTTCAAAATTTCAAAATTTCAAAATTTCAAAATTTCAAAATTTCAAAATTTCAAAATTTCAAAATTTCAAAATTTCAAAATTTCAAAATTTCAAAATTTCAAAATTTTAAACTTTCAAAATTTCAAAATTTCAAAATTTCAAAATTTCAAAATTTCAAAATTTCAAAATTTCAAGATTTCAAAATTTCAAAATTTCAAAATTTCAAAATTTAAAATTTCAAAATTTCAAAATTTCAAAATTTCAAAATTTCAAAATTTCAAAATTTCAAAATTTCAAAATTTCAAAATTTCAAAATTTCAAAATTTCAAAATTTCAAAATTTCAAAATTTCAAAATTTCAAAATTTCAAAATTTCAAAATTTCAAAATTTCAAAATATCAAAATTACAAAATTTCAAAATTTCAAAACTTCAAGATTTCAAAATTTCAAATTTCAAAATTTCAAAATTTCAAAATTTCAAAATTTCAAAATTTCAAAATTTCAAAATTTCAAAATTTCAAAATTTCAAAATTTTAAGATTTCAAAATTTTAAAATTTCAAACCTTCAAAATTTCAAAATTTCAAAATTTCAAAATTTCAAAATTTCAAAATTTCAAAATTTCAAAATTTCAAAATTTCAAATTGCAAAATTTCAAAATTTCAAAATTCAAAATTCAAAATTTCAAAATTTCAAAATTTTAAAATTTCAAAATTTTTAAATTTTAAAATTTCAAAATTTCAAAATTTCTAAATTTCAAAATTTCAAAATTTCAAAATTTCAAAATTTCAAAATTTCAAAATTTCAAAATTTCAAAATTTCAAAATTTCAAAATTTCAAAATTTCAAAATTTCAAAATTTCAAAATTTCAAAATTTCAAAATTCAAAATTTCAAAATTTCAAAATTTCAAAATTTCACAATTTCAAAATTTCAAAATTTTAATATTTCAAAATTTCAAAATTTCAAGATTTCAGAATTTCATAATTTCAAAGTTTCAAAATTTCAAAATTTCAAAATTTCAAAATTTCAAAATTTCAAAATTTCAAAATTTCAAAATTTCAAAATTTCAAAATTGCAAAATTTCAAATTTTCAAAATTTCAAAATTTCAAAATTTCAAAATTTCAAAATTTCAAAATTTCAAAATTTTAAAATTTCAAAATTTTAAAATTTTGAAATTTCAAAACTTCAAAATTTCAAAATTTCAAAATTTTAAAATTTTAAAATTTCAAAGTTTCAAAATCTTAAAATTTCAAAATTTCAAAATTTCAAAAACTCAAAATTTCAAAAATTCAAAACTTCAAAATTTCAAAATTTCAAAATTTCAAAATTTCAAAATTTCAAAATTCCTAATTTCAAACTTTCAAAATTTCGAGATTTCAAAATTTCAAAATTTCAAAATTTTAAAATTTCAAAATTTCAAAATTTCAAAATTCCAAAAATTCAAAACTTCAAAATTTCAAAGTTTCAAAATTTCAAAATTTCAAAATTTCAAAATTGCAAATTTCAAATTTTCAAAATTTCAAAATTTTAAAATTTCAAAATTTTAAAATATCAAAATTACAAAATTTCAAAATTTCAAAACTTCAAAATTTCAAAATTTCAAAATTTCAAAATTTCAAAATTTCAAAATTCCTAATTTCAAACTATCAAAATTTCGAGATTTCAAAATTTCAAAATTTCAAAATTTTAATATTTCAAAATTTCAAAATATCAAAATTAAGAAATTTCAAAATTTCAAAATACCAACATTTCAAAATTTCAAAATTTCAAAATTTCAAAATTTCAAAATTTTGAAATTTCAAAATTTAAAAATTTTAAAATTTCAAAATTCCAAAATTTCAAAATTTCAAAATTTCAAAATTTCTAAATTTCAAAATTTCAAAATTTCAAAATTTCAAAATTTTAAAATTTTAAAATTTCAAAATTTCAAAATTTCAAAGTTCCAAATTTCAAAATTTCAAAATTTAAAAGTTTTAAAATTTCTTAATTTCAAAATTTCAAAATTTCAAAATTTTAAAATTTCAAAATTTCAAAATTTCAAAATTTCAAACATTCAAAATTTCAAAATTTCAAAATTTCAACATTTCAAAATTTCAAAATTTCAAAATTTCAAAATTTTAAAATTTCATAATTTCAAAATCTTAAAATTTCAAAACTTCAAAATTTCAAAATTTCAAAATTTCAAAATCTCAAAATTTTAAAATTTCAAAATTTCAAAATTTCAAAATTTCAAAATTTCAAAATTTCAAAACTTCAAAATTTTAAAATTTCAAAATTTCAAAATTTCAAAATTTCAAAATTTCAAAATTTCAAAATTTCAAAATTTCAAAATTTCAAAATTTCAAAATTTCAAAATTTCAAAATTTCAAAATTTCAAAATTTCAAAATTTCAAAATTTCAAAATTTCAAAATTTCAAAATTTCAAAATTTCAAAATTTCAAAATTTCAAAATTTAAAATTTCAAAATTTTAAAATTTCAAAATTTCAAAATTTCAAAATTTCAAAATTTCAAAATTTCAAAATTTCAAAATTTCAAAATTTCAAAATTTCAAAATATCAAAATTACAAAATTTCAAAATTTCAAAACTTCAAAATTTAAAAATTTAAAAATTTAAAAATTTCAAAATTTCAAAATTTCAAAATTTCAAAATTTCAAAATTTCAAAATTTCAAAGTTTCAAAATTTTAAGATTTCAAAATTTTAAAATTTCAAAACTTCAAAATTTCAAAATTTCAAAATTTCAAAATTTTAAAATTTCAAAATTTCAAAATTTCAAAATTGCAAAATTTCAAAATTCAAAATTTCAAAATTTAAAAATTTCAAAATTTCAAAATTTCAAAATTTCAAAATTTCAAAATTTAAAAATTTCAAAATTTCAAAATTTAAAATTTCAAAATTTTAAAATTTCAAAATTTCAAAATTTCAAAATTTCAAAATTTCAAAATTTCAAAATTTCAAAATTTCAAAATTTCAAAATTTCAAAATTTCAAAATATCAAAATTACAAAATTTCAAAATTTCAAAACTTCAAAATTTCAAAATTTCAAAATCTCAAAATTTCAAAATTTCAAAATTTCAAAATTTCAAAATTTCAAAATTTCAAAATTTCAAAATTTTAAAATTTCAAAATTTCAAAATTTCTTAATTTCAAAATTTTAAAATTTCAAAATTTCAAAATTTCAAAATTTCAAAATTTCAAAATTTCAAAATTTCAAAATTTCAAAATTTCAAAATTTCAAAATTTCAAAATTTCAAAATTTCAAAATTTCAAAATTTCAAAATTTCAAAATTTCAAAATTTCAAAATTTCAAAATTTCAAAATTTCAAAATTTCAAAATTTCAAAATTTCAAAATTTCAAAATTTCAAATCTTCGAAATTTCAAAATTTCAAAATTTCAAAATTTCAAATTTTCAAAATTTCGAAATTTCAAAATTTCAAAATTTCAAAATTTCCAAATTCCAAAATTTCAAAATTTCAAAATTTCAAAATTTTAAAATTTCAAAACTTAAAAATTTCAAAATTTCAAAACTTCAAAATTTCAAAATTTCAAAATTTCAAAATTTCAAAATTTCAAAATTTCAAAATTTCAAAATTTCAAAATTTCAAAATTTCAAAATTTCAAAATTTCAAAATTTCAAAATTTCAAAATTTCAAAATTTCAAAATTTCAAAATTTCAAAATTTTAAAATTTCAAAATTTTAAAATTTCAAGATTTCAGAATTTCATAATTTCAAAGTTTCAAAATTTCAAAATTTCAAAATTTCAAAATATCAAAATTTCAAAATTTTAAAATTTCAAAACTTCAAAATTTCAAAAATTCAAAACTTCAAAATTTCAAAATTTCAAAATTTCAAAATTCCTAATTTCAAACTTTCAAAATTTCGAGATTTCAAAATTTCAAAATTTCAAAATTTTAAAATTTCAAAATTTCAAAATTTCAAAATTTCAAAATTTCAAAATTTCAAAATTCCAAATATTCAAAACTTCAAAATTTCAAAATTTCAAAATTTCAAAATTTCAAAATTTCAAAATTGCAAAATTTCAAATTTTCAAAATTTTAAAATTTTAAAATTTCAAAATTTCAAAATATCAAAATTACAAAATTTCAAAAATTCAAAACTTCAAAATTTCAAAATTTCAAAATTTCAAAATTTCAAAATTTCAAAATTCCTAATTTCAAACTTTCAAAATTTCGAGATTTCAAAATTTCAAAATTTCAAAATTTTAATATTTCAAAATTTCAAAATATCAAAATTAAGAAATTTCAAAATTTCAAAATACCAACATTTCAAAATTTCAAAATTTCAAAATTTCAAAATTTTAAAATTTCAAAATTTCAAAATTTTAAAATTTCAAAATTCCAAAATTTCAAAATTTCAAAATTTCAAAATTTCTAAATTTCAAAATTTCAAAATTTCAAAATTTCAAAATTTCAAAATTTCAAAATTTTAAAATTTCAAAATTTCAAAATTTCAAAGTTCCAAATTTCAAAATTTCAAAATTTAAAAGTTTTAAAATTTCTTAATTTCAAAATTTCAAAATTTCAAAATTTCAAAATTTTAAAATTTCAAAATTTCAAAATTTCAAAATTTCAAACATTCAAAATTTCAAAATTTCAAAATTTCAACATTTCAAAATTTCAAAATTTCAAAATTTTAAAATTTCATAATTTCAAAATCTTAAAATTTCAAAACTTCAAAATTTCAAAATTTCAAAATTTCAAAATCTCAAAATTTTAAAATTTCAAAATTTCAAAATTTCAAAATTTCAAAATTTCAAAACTTCAAAATTTTAAAATTTCAAAATTTCAAAATTTCAAAATTTCAAAATTTCAAAATTTCAAAATTTCAAAATTTCAAAATTTCAAAATTTCAAAATTTCAAAATTTCAAAATTTCAAAATTTCAAAATTTCAAAATTTCAAAATTTCAAAATTTCAAAATTTCAAAATTTCAAAATTTAAAATTTCAAAATTTTAAAATTTCAAAATTTCAAAATTTCAAAATTTCAAAATTTCAAAATTTCAAAATTTCAAAATTTCAAAATTTCAAAATTTCAAAATTTCAAAATTTCAAAATATCAAAATTACAAAATTTCAAAATTTCAAAACTTCAAAATTTAAAAATTTAAAAATTTCAAAAGTTCAAAATTTCAAAATTTCAAAATTTCAAAATTTCAAAATTTCAAAATTTCAAAATTTCAAAATTTCAAAATTTCAAAATTTCAAAGTTTCAAAATTTTAAGATTTCAAAATTTTAAAATTTCAAAACTTCAAAATTTCAAAATTTCAAAATTTCAAAATTTTAAAATTTCAAAATTTCAAAATTTCAAAATTGCAAAATTTCAAAATTCAAAATTTCAAAATTTCAAAATTTCAAAATTTCAAAATTTAAAAATTTCAAAATTTCAAAATTTAAAATTTCAAAATTTTAAAATTTCAAAATTTCAAAATTTCAAAATTTCAAAATTTCAAAATTTCAAAATTTCAAAATTTCAAAATTTCAAAATTTCAAAATTTCAAAATATCAAAATTACAAAATTTCAAAATTTCAAAACTTCAAAATTTCAAAATTTCAAAATCTCGAAATTTCAAAATATCAAAATTTGAAAATTTGAAAGTTTCAATATTTCAAAATTTCAAAATTTCAAAATATCAAAATTTTAAAATTTCAAAATTTCAAAATTTCAAAATTTCAAAATTTCAAAATTTCAAAATTTCAAAATTTCAAAATTTCAAAATTTCAAAATATCAAAATTTCAAAATTTCAAAATTTCAAAATTTCAAAATTTCAAAATTTCAAAATTTCAAAATTTCAAATCTTCGAAATTTCAAAATTTCAAAATTTCAAAATTTCAAAATTTCAAATTTTCAAAATTTCGAAATTTCAAAATTTCAAAATTTCAAAATTTCAAAATTTCAAAATTCCAAAATTTCAAAATTTCAAAATTTCAAAATTTTAAAATTTCAAAACTTAAAAATTTCAAAATTTCAAAACTTCAAAATTTCAAAATTTCAAAATTTCAAAATTTCAAAATTTCAAAATTTCAAAATTTCAAAATTTCAAAATTTCAAAATTTCAAAATTTCAAAATTTCAAAATTTCAAAATTTCAAAATTTCAAAATTTCAAAATTTCAAAATTTCAAAATTTCAAAATTTCAAAATTTCAAAATTTCAAAATTTCAAAATTTTAAAATTTCAAAATTTCAAAATTTCAATATTTCAGAATTTCATAATTTCAAAGTTTCAAAATTTCAAAATTTCAAAATTTCAAAATTTCAAAATTTCAAAATATCAAAATTTCAAAATTTTAAAATTTCAAAACTTCAAAATTTCAAAATTTCAAAATTTCAAAATTTCAAAATTTCAAATTTTCAAAATTTCAAAATTTCAAATCTTCGAAATTTCAAAATTTCAAAATTTCAAAATTTCAAAATTTCAAATTTTCAAAATTTCAAAATTTCAAAATTTCAAAATTTAAAAATTTCAAAATTTTAAGATTTCAAAATTTAAAAATTTCAAAATTTCAAAACTTTTAAATTTCAAAATTTCAAAATTTTAAAATTTCAAAATTTCAAAATCTTAAAATTTCAAAATTTCAAAATTTCAAAATTTCAAAATATCAAAATTTCAAAATTTTAAAATTTCAAAACTTCAAAATTTCAAAATTTCAAAATTTCAAAATTTCAAATTTTCAAAATTTCAAATCTTCGAAATTTCAAAATTTCAAAATTTCAAAATTTCAAAATTTCAAAATTTCAAAATTTCAAAATTTCAATATTTCAAAATTTCAAAATTTCAAAATTTCAAATTTTCAAAATTTGAAAATTTCAAAATTTAAAAATTTTAAAATTTCAAAATTTCAAAATTTCAAAATTTCGAAATTTCAAAATTTCAAAATTTCAAAATTTCAATATTTCAAAATTTCAAGATTTCAAAATTTCAAAATTTCAAATTTCAAAATTTCAAAATTTCAAAATTTCAAAATTTCAAAATTTCAAAATTTCAAAATTTCAAAATTTCAAAATTTTGAAATTTCAAAATTTCAAAATTTCAAAACTTCAAAATTTCAAAATTTCAAAATTTCAAAATTTCAAAATTTCAAAATTTCAAAATTTCAAAATTTTAAAATTTCAAAGTTTCAAAATCTGAAAAATTTCAAAATTTCAAAATTTCAAAACTTCAAAATTTCAAAATTTCAAAATTTTAATATTTCAAAATTTCAAGATTTCAAAATTTCAAAATTTCAAAATTTCAAAATTTCAAAATTTCAAAATTTCAAAATTTCAAAATTTTAAAATTTCAAAATTTCAAAATTTCAAAATTTCAAAATTTTAAAATTTCAAAATATCAAAATTAATAAATTTCAAAATTTCAAAATGTCAACATTTCAAAATTTCAAAATTTCAAAATATAAAAATTTTAAAATTTCAAAATTTCAAAATTTCAAAATTTCAAAATTTCAAAATTTCAAAATTTCAAAATTTCAAAATTTCAAAATTTCAAAATTTCAAAATTTCAAAATTTCAAAATTTCAAAATTTCAAAATTTCAAAATTTCAAAATTTCAAAATTTCAAAATTTCAAAATTTCAAAATTTCAAAATTTCAAAATTTCAAAATTTCAAAATTTCAAAATTTCAAAATTTCAAAATTTCAAAATTTCAAAATTTCAAAATTTCAAAATTTCAAAATTTCAAAATTTCAAAACTTCAAAATTTCAAAATTTCAAAATTTCAAAATTTCAAAATTTCAAAATTTCAAAATTTCAAAATTTCAAAATTTCAAAATTTCAAAACTTCAAAATTTCAAAATTTCAAAATTTCAAAATTTCAAAATTTCAAAATTTCAAAATTTCAAAATTTCAAAATTTCAAAATTTCAAAATTTCAAAATTACAAAATTTCAAAATTTCAAAATTTCAAAATTTCAAAATTTCAAAATTTCAAAATTTCAAAATTTCAAAACTTCAAAATTTCAAAATTTCAAAATTTCAAAATTCCAAAATTTCAAAATTTCAAAATTTCAAAATTTTAAAATTTCAAAACTTAAAAATTTCAAAATTTCAAAACTTCAAAATTTCAAAATTTCAAAATTTCAAAATTTCAAAATTTCAAAATTTCAAAATTTCAAAATTTCAAAATTTCAAAATTTCAAAATTTCAAAATTTCAAAATTTCAAAATTTCAAAATTTCAAAATTTCAAAATTTCAAAATTTCAAAATTTCAAAATATCAAAATTTCAAAATTTCAAAATTTCAAAATTTCAAAATTTCAAAATTTTAAAATTTCAAAATTTCAAATTTTCAATATTTCAGAATTTCATAATTTCAAAGTTTCAAAATTTCAAAATTTCAAAATTTCAAAATTTCAAAATTTCAAAATATCAAAATTTCAAAATTTTAAAATTTCAAAACTTCAAAATTTCAAAATTTCAAAATTTCAAAATTTCAAATTTTCAAAATTTCAAAATTTCAAATCTTCGAAATTTCAAAATTTCAAAATTTCAAAATTTCAAAATTTCAAAATTTAAAAATTTCAAAATTTTAAGATTTCAAAATTTAAAAATTTCAAAATTTCAAAACTTTTAAATTTCAAAATTTCAAAATTTTAAAATTTCAAAATTTCAAAATCTTAAAATTTCAAAATTTCAAAATTTCAAAATTTCAAAATATCAAAATTGCAAAATTTTAAAATTTCAAAACTTCAAAATTTCAAAATTTCAAAATTTCAAAATTTCAAATTTTCAAAATTTCAAAATTTCAAATCTTCGAAATTTCAAAATTTCAAAATTTCAAAATTTCAAAATTTCAAAATTTCAAAATTTCAAAATTTCAAAATTTCAAAATTTCAAATTTTCAAAATTTGAAAATTTCAAAATTTAAAAATTTTAAAATTTCAAAATTTCAAAATTTCAAAATTTCGAAATTTCAAAATTTCAAAATTTCAAAATTTCAATATTTCAAAATTTCAAGATTTCAAAATTTCAAAATTTCAAATTTCAAAATTTCAAAATTTCAAAATTTCAAAATTTCAAAATTTCAAAATTTCAAAATTTCAAAATTTCAAAATTTCAAAATTTTGAAATTTCAAAATTTCAAAATTTCAAAACTTCAAAATTTCAAAATTTCAAAATTTCAAAATTTCAAAATTTCAAAATTTCAAAATTTCAAAATTTTAAAATTTCAAAGTTTCAAAATCTGAAAAATTTCAAAATTTCAAAATTTCAAAACTTCAAAATTTCAAAATTTCAAAATTTTAATATTTCAAAATTTCAAGATTTCAAAATTTCAAAATTTCAAAATTTCAAAATTTCAAAATTTCAAAATTTTAAAATTTCAAAATTTCAAAATTTCAAAATTTTAAAATTTCAAAATATCAAAATTAATAAATTTCAAAATTTCAAAATGTCAACATTTCAAAATTTCAAAATTTCAAAATATAAAAATTTTAAAATTTCAAAATTTCAAAATTTCAAAATTTCAAAATTTCAAAATTTCAAAATTTCAAAATTTCAAAATTTCAAAATTTCAAAATTTCAAAATTTCAAAATTTCAAAATTTCAAAATTTCAAAATTTCAAAATTTCAAAATTTCAAAATTTCAAAATTTCAAAATTTCAAAATTTCAAAATTTCAAAATTTCAAAATTTCAAAATTTCAAAATTTCAAAATTTCAAAATTTCAAAATTTCAAAATTTCAAAATTTCAAAACTTCAAAATTTCAAAATTTCAAAATTTCAAAATTTCAAAATTTCAAAATTTCAAAATTTCAAAATTTCAAAATTTCAAAATTTCAAAATTTCAAAATTTCAAAATTTCAAAATTTCAAAATTTCAAAATTTCAAAATTTCAAAATTACAAAATTTCAAAATTTCAAAATTTCAAAATTTCAAAATTTCAAAATTTCAAAATTTCAAAACTTCAAAATTTCAAAATTTCAAAATTTTAAAATTTCGAAATTTCAAAATTTCAAAATTTCAAAATTTCAAAATTTCAAAATTTCAAAATTTCAAAATTTCAAAATTTCAAAATTTCAAAATATCAAAATTCCAAAATTTCAAAATTTCAAAATTTCAAAATTTCAAAATTTCAAAATTTCAAAATTTCAAAATTTCAAAATTTCAAAATTTCAAAATTTCAAAATTTTAAAATTTCAAAATTTCAAAATTTCAAAATTTCAAAATTTCAAAATTTTAAAATTTCAAAATTTCAAAATTTAAAAATTTTAAAATTTCAAAATTTCAAAATTTCCAAAATTCAAAATTTCAAAATTTCAAAATTTTAAAGTTTCAAAATTTCAAAATTTCAAAATTTCAAAATTTCATAATTTCAAAATTTCAAAATTCCAAATTTTAAAATTTTAAAATTTCAAAAATTCAAAATTTCAAAACTTCAAAATTTCAAAATTTCATAACTTCAAAGTTTCAAAATTTCAAAATTTCAAAATTTCAAAATTTCAAAATTTCAAAATTTCAAAATTTCAAAATTTCAAAATTTCAAAATTTCAAAATTTCAAAATTTCAAAATTTCAAAATTTCAAAATTTCAAAATTTCAAAATATCAAAATTCCAAAATTTCAAAATTTCAAAATTTCAAAATTTCAAAATTTCAAAATTTCAAAATTTCAAAATTTCAAAATTTCAAAATTTCAAAATTTCAAAATTTCAAAATTTCAAAATTTCAAAATTTCAAAATTTCAAAATTTCAAAATTTCAAAATTTCAAAATTTCAAAATTTCAAAATTTCAAAATTTCAAAATTTCAAAATTTCAAAATTTCAAAATTTCAAAATTTCAAAAATTCAAAATTTCAAAATTTCAAAATTTCAAAATTTCAAAATTTCAAAATTTCAAAATTTCAAAATTTCAAAATTACAAAATTTCAAAATTTCAAAATTTCAAAATTTCAAAACTTCAAAATTTCAAAATTTCAAAATTTTAAAATTTCAAAATTTCAAAATTTTAAAATTTCAAAATTTCAAAATTTCAAAATTTCAAAATTTCAAAATTTCAAAATTTCAAAATATCAAAATTCCAAAATTTCAAAATTTCAAAATTTCAAAATTTCAAAATTTCAAAATTTCAAAATTTCAAAAATTCAAAATTTCAAAATTTCAAAATTTTAAAATTTCAAAATTTCAAAATTTCAAAATTTCAAAATTTTAAAATTTCAAAATTTCAAAATTTAAAAATTTCAAAATTTCAAAATTTCAAAATTTCAAAATTTCCAAAATTCAAAATTTCAAAATTTCAAAATTTCAAAATTTTAAAGTTTCAAAATTTCAAAATTTCAAAATTTCAAAATTTCATAATTTCAAAATTTCAAAATTCCAAATTTTAAAATTTTAAAATTTCAAAATTTTAAAATTTCAAAATTCCAAAATTTCAAAATTTCATAATTTCAAAGTTTCAAAATTTCAAAATTTCAAAATTTCAAAATTTCAAAATTTCAAAATTTCAAAATTTCAAAATTTCAAAATTTCAAAATTTCAAAATTTCAAAATTTCAAAATTTCAAAATTTCAAAATTTCAAAATTTCAAAATTTCAAAATTTCAAAATTTAAAAATTTCAAAATTTCAAAATTTCAAAATTTCAAAATTTCAAAATTTCAAAATTTCAAAATTTAAAAATTTCAAAATTTCAAAATTTTAAAATTTCAAAATTTCAAAATTTCAAAATTTCAAAATTTCAAAATTTCAAAATTTCAAAATTTCAAAATTTCAAAATTACAAAATTTAAAAATTTAAAAATTTCAAAATTTAAAAATTTCAAAATTTCAAAATTTAAAAATTTAAAAATTTCAAAATTTTAAAATTTCAAAATTTAAAAATTTCAAAGTTCCAAATTTCAAAATTTCAAAATTTTAAAATTTCTTAATCTAAAAATTTCAAAATTTCAAAATTTCAAAATTTTAAAATTTCAAAATTTCAAAATTTCAAAATTTCAAACTTTCAAAATTTCAAAATTTCAAAATTTCAACATTTCAAAATTTCAAAATTTCAAAATTTTAAAATTTCAAAATTTCAAAATTTCAAAATTTCAAAATTTCAAAATTTCAAAATTTCAAAACTTCAAAATTTCAAAATTTCAAAATTTTAAAATTTCAAAATTTCAAAATGTTAAAATTTCAAAATTTCAAAATTTCAAAATTCCAAAATTTCAAAATTTCAAAATTTCAAAATTTCAAAATTTCAAAATTTCAAAATATCAAAATTCCAAAATTTCAAAATTTCAAAATTTCAAAATTTCAAAATTTCAAAATTTCAAAATTTCAAAATTTCAAAATTTCAAAATTTCAAAATTTCAAAATTTCAAAATTTCAAAATTTCAAAATTTCAAAATTTCAAAATTTCAAAATTTCAAAATTTCAAAATTTTAAAATTTCAAAATTTAAAAATTTCAAAATTTCAAAATTTCAAAATTTCAAAATTTCAAAATTTCAAAATTTCCAAAATTCAAAATTTCAAAATTTCAAAATTTCAAAATTTTAAAGTTTCAAAATTTCAAAATTTCAAAATTTCATAATTTCAAAATTTCAAAATTCCAAATTTTAAAATTTTAAAATTTCAAAATTTTAAAATTTCAAAATTTCAAAATTTCAAAATTTTAAAATTTCAAAATTTCAAAATTTCAAAATTTCAAATTTTCAAAATTTCAAAATTTTAAAATTTCAAAATTTAAAAATTTAAAAATTTAAAAATTTGAAAATTTCAAAATTTCAAAATTTCCAAAATTCAAAATTTCAAAATTTCAAAATTTCAAAATTTTAAAGTTTCAAAATTTCAAAATTTCAAAATTTCATAATTTCAAAATTTTAAAGTTTCAAAATTTCAAAATTTCAAAATTTCATAATTTCAAAATTTCAAAATTCCAAATTTTAAAATTTTAAAATTTCAAAATTTTAAAATTTCAAAATTTCAAAATTTCAAAATTTTAAAATTTCAAAATTTCAAAATTTCCAAAATTCAAAATTTCAAAATTTCAAAATTTCAAAATTTTAAAGTTTCAAAATTTCAAAATTTCAAAATTTCATAATTTCAAAATTTCAAAATTCCAAATTTTAAAATTTTAAAATTTCAAAATTTTAAAATTTCAAAATTTCAAAATTTTAAAATTTTAAAATTTCAAAATTTCAAAATTTCAAAATTTCAAATTTTCAAAATTTCAAAATTTCAAAATTTCAACATTTCAAAATTTCAAAATTTCAAAATTTAAAAATTTTAAAATTTCATAATTTCAAAATCTTAAAATTTCAAAACTTCAAAATTTCAAAATTTCAAAATTTCAAAATTTCAAAATTTCAAAATTTCAAAATTTCAAAATTTCAAAATTTCAAAATTTCAAAATTTCAAAATCTCAAAATTTTAAAATTTCAAAATTTCAAAATTTCAAAATTTCAAAATTTCAAAATTTTAAAATTTCAAAATTTCAAAATTTCAAAATTTCAAAATTTCAAAATTTCAAAATTTCAAAATTTCAAAATTTCAAAATTTCAAAACTTCAAAATTTCAAAATTTCAAAATTTCAAAATTTCAAAATTTCAAAATTTCAAAATTTTAAAATTTCAAAATTTCAAAATTTCAAAATTTCAAAATTTCAAAATTTCAAAATTTCAAAATTTCAAAATTTCAAAATTTCAAAATTTCAAAATTTCAAAATTTCAAAATTTCAAAATTTCAAAATTTCAAAATTTCAAAATTTAAAAATTTCAAAATTTCAAAATTTCAAAATTTCAAAATTTCAAAATTTCAAAATTTCAAAATTTCAAAATTTCAAAATTTCAAAATTTCAAAATTTCAAAATTTCAAAATTTCAAAATTTCCAAATTTTCAAATTTCAAAATTTCAAAATTTCAAAATTTCAAAATTTCAAAATTTCAAAATTTCAAAATTTCAAAATTTAAAATTTCAAAATTTTAAAATTTCAAAATTTCAAAATTTCAAAATTTCAAAATTTCAAAATTTCAAAATTTCAAAATTTCAAAATTTCAAAATTTCAAAATATCAAAATTACAAAATTTCAAAATTTCAAAACTTCAAGATTTCAAAATTTCAAAATTTCAAAATTTCAAAATTTCAAAATTTCAAAATTTCAAAATTTCAAAATTTTAAAATTTCAAAATTTAAAAATTTCAAAGTTCCAAATTTCAAAATTTCAAAATTTTAAAATTTCAAATTTTTAAAATTTCATAATTTCAAAATCTTAAAATTTCAAAACTTCAAAATTTCAAAATTTCAAAATTTCAAAATCTCAAAATTTTAAAATTTCAAAATTTCAAAATTTCAAAATCTCAAAATTTCAAAATTTCAAAATTTCAAAATTTCAAAATTTCAAAATTTCAAAATTTCGAAATTTCAAAATTACAAAATTTCAAAATTTCAAAATTTCAAAATTTCAAAATTTCAAAATTTCAAAATTTCAAAATTTCAAAATTTCAAAATTTCAAAATTTCAAAATTTCAAAATTTCAAAATTTCAAAATTTCAAAATTTCAAAATTTCAAAATTTCAAAATTTCAAAATTTCAAAATTTCAAAATTTCAGAACTTCAAAATTTCAAAATTTCAAAATTTTAAAATTTCAAAATTTCAAAATTTCAAAATTTCAAAATTTCAAAATTTCAAAATTTCAAAATTTCAAAATTTCAAAATTTCAAAATTTCAAAATTTCAAAATTTCAAAATTTCAGAACTTCAAAATTTCAAAATTTCAAAATTTCAAAATTTCAAAATTTCAGAACTTCAAAATTTCAAAATTTCAAAATTTTAAAATTTCAAAATTTCAAAATTTCAAAATTTCAAAATTTCAAAATTTCAAAATTTCAAAATTTCAAAATTTCAAAATTTCAAAATTTCAAAATTTCAAAATTTCAAAATTTCAAAATTTCAAAATTTCAAAATTTCAAAATATCAAAATTCCAAAATTTCAAATTTTCAAAATTTCAAAATTTCAAAATTTCAAAATTTCAAAATTTCAAAATTTCAAAATTTCAAAATTTCCAAAATTCAAAATTTCAAAATTTCAAAATTTCAAAATTTCAAAATTTCAAAATTTCAAAATTTCAAAATTCTAAAATTTCAAAATTTCAAAATTTTAAAATTTCAAAATTCCAAAATTTCAAAATTTCAAAATTTCAAAATTTCTAAATTTCAAAATTTCAAAATTTCAAAATTTCAAAATTTCAAAATTTCAAAATTTCAAAATTTCAAAATTTCAAAATTTCAAAATTTCAAAATTTCAAAATTTCAAAATTTCAAAATTTCAAAATTTCAAAATTTCAAAATTTCAAAATTTCAAAATTTCAAAATTTCAAAATTTCAAAATTTCAAAATTTCAAAATTTCAAAATTTCAAAATTTCAAAATTTCAAAATTTTAAAATTTCAAAATTTAAAAATTTCAAAGTTTCAAATTTTCAAATTTCAAAATTTCAAAATTTCTTAATCTAAAACTTTCAAAATTTCAAAATTTCAAAATTTCAAAATTTTAAAATTTCAAAATTTCAAAATTTCAAAATTTCAAAATTTCAAAATTTCAAAATTTCAAAATTTCAAAATTTCAAATTTCAAAATTTTAAAATTTTAAAATTTCAAAATTCCAAAATTTTAAAATTTAAAAATTTCAAAATTTCAAAATTTCTAAATTTCAAAATTTCAAAATTTCAAAATTTCAAAATTTCAAAATTTCAAAATTTCAAAATTTCAAAATTTCAACATTTCAAAATTTCAAAATTTCAAAATTTTAAAATTTCAAAATTTCAAAATTTTAAAATTTCATAATTTCAAAATCTTAAAATTTCAAAACTTCAAAATTTCAAAATTTCAAAATTTCAAATTTCAAAATTTCAAAATTTCAAAATTTCAAAATTTCAAAATTTCAAAATTTCAAAATTTCAAAATTTCAAAATTTCAAAATCTCAAAATTTTAAAATTTCAAAATTTCAAAATTTCAAAATTTCAAAATTTTAAAATTTCAAAATTTCAAAATTTCAAAATTTCAAAATTTCAAAATTTCAAAATTTCAAAATTTCAAAATTTCAAAATTTCAAAATTTCAAAATTTCAAAACTTCAAAATTTCAAAATTTCAAAATTTCAAAATTTCAAAATTTCAAAATTTCAAAATTTCAAAATTTTAAAATTTCAAAATTTCAAAATTTCAAAATTTAAAAATTTCAAAATTTCAAAATTTCAAAATTTCAAAATTTCAAAATTTCAAAATTTCAAAATTTCAAAATTTCAAAATTTCAAAATTTCAAAATTTCAAAATTTCAAAATTTCAAAATTTCAAAATTTCAAAATTTCAAAATTTCAAAATTTCAAAATTTCAAAATTTCAAAATTTCAACATTTCAAAATTTCAAAATTTCAAAATTTCGAAATTTCAAAATTTCAAATTTTCAAAATTTCAAAATTTCAAAATTTCAAAATTTCAAAATTTCAAAATTTCAAAATTTCAAATTTAAAATTTCAAAATTTTAAAATTTCAAAATTTCAAAATTTCAAAATTTCAAAATTTCAAAATTTCAAAATTTTAAAATTTCAAAATATCAAAATTACAAAATTTCAAAATTTCAATACTTCAAGATTTCAAAATTTCAAAATTTCAAAATTTCAAAATTTCAAAATTTCAAAATTTCAAAATTTCAAAATTTTAAAATTTCAAAATTTCAAAATTTCAAAGTTCCAAATTTCAAAATTTCAAAATTTTAAAATTTCTTAATCTAAAAATTTCAAAATTTCAAAATTTCAAAATTTCAAAATTTTAAAATTTCAAAATTTCAGAATTTCAAAATTTCAAACTTTCAAAATTCAAAATTTCAAAATTTCAAATTTCAACATTTCAAAATTTCAAAATTTCAAAATTTCAAATTCAAATTCAAAATTTCAAATTTTTAAAATTTCATAATTTCAAAATCTTAAAATTTCAAAACTTCAAAATTTCAAAATTTCAAAATTTCAAAATCTCAAAATTTTAAAATTTCAAAATTTCAAAATTTCAAAATCTCAAAATTTCAAAATTTCAAAATTTCAAAATTTCAAAATTTCAAAATTTCGAAATTTCAAAATTACAAAATTTCAAAATTTCAAAATTTCAAAATTTCAAAATTTCAAAATTTCAAAATTTCAAAATTTCAAAATTTCAAAATTTCAAAATTTCAAAATTTCAAAATTTCAAAATTTCAAAATTTCAAAATTTCAAAATTTCAAAATTTCAAAATTTTAAATTTCAAAATTTCAAAAGTTCAAAATTTCAAAATTTCAAAATTTCAAAATTTCAAAACTTTAAAATTTCAAAATTTCAAAATCTCAAAATTTCAAAATTTCAAAATTTCAAAATTTCAAAATTTCAAAATTTCAAAATTTCAAAATTTCAAAATTTCAAAATTTCAAAACTTCAAAATTTCAAAATTTCCAGATTTCAAAATTTCAAAATTTCAAAATTTCAAAATTTCAAAATTTCAAAACTTCAAAACTTCAAAATTTCAAAATTTCAAAATTTTAAAATTTCAAATTTCAAAATTTTAACATTTCAAAATTTCAAAATTTCAAAACTTCAAAACTTCAAAATTTCAAAACTTCAAAATTTCAAAATTTCAAAATTTTAAAATTTCAAAATTTCAAAATTTTAACATTTCAAAATTTCAAAATTTCAAAATTTCAAAATTTCAAAATTTCAAAATTTCAAAATTTCAAAATTTCAAAATTTAAAATTTCAAAATTTCAAAATTTCAAAATTTCAAAATATCAAAATTCCAAAATTTCAAATTTTCAAAATTTCAAAATTTCAAAATTTCAAAATTTCAAAATGTCAAAATTTCAAAATTTCCAAAATTCAAAATTTCAAAATTTCAAAATTTCAAAATTTCAAAATATCAAAATTTCAAAATTCTAAAATTTCAAAATTTCAAATTTTAAAATTTCAAAATTTCATAATTTCAAAATTTTAAAAATCCAAATTTTAAAATTTCAAAATTTTAAAATTTTAAAATTTCAAAATTTTAAAATTTCAAAATTTCAAAATTTCAAAATTTCAAAATTTCAAAATTTCAAAATTTCAAAATTTCAAAATTTCAAAATTTCAAAATTTCAAAATTTCAAAATTTCAAAATTTCAAAATTTCAAAATTTCAAAATTTCAAAATTTCAAAATTTAAAATTTCAAAATTTCAAAATTTCAAAGTTTCAAATTTCAAAATTTCAAAATTTCAAAATTTCAGAATTTTAAAATTTTTTAACCTAAAACTTTCAAAATTTCAAAATTTCAAAATTTCAAAATTTCAAAATTTCAAAATTTCAAAATTTTAAAATTTCAAAATTTCAAAATTTCAAAATTTCAAAATTTCAAACTTTCAAAATTTCAAATTTCAAAATTTCAACATTTCAAAATTTCAAAATTTCAAAATTTCAAAATTTCAAAATTTCAAAATTTTAAAATTTCATAATTTCAAAATCTTAAAATTTCAAAACTTCAAAATTTCAAAATTTCAAAATTTCAAAATTTCAAATTTCAAACTTTCAAAATTTCAAAATTTCAAAATTTCAACATTTCAAAATTTCAAAATTTCAAAATTTCAAAATTTCAAAATTTCAAAATTTCAAAATTTCAAAATTTTAAAATTTCATAATTTCAAAATCTTAAAATTTCAAAACTTCAAAATTTCAAAATTTCAAAATTTCAAAATTTCAAAATTTCAAAATTTCAAAATTTCAAAATTTCAAAATTTCAAAATTTCAAATTTCAAAATTTCAAAATTTCAAAATTTCAAAATTTCAAAATTTCAAAATTTCAAAATTTCAAAATTTCAAAGTTTCAAAATTTCAAAACTTCAAAATTTCAAAATTTCAAATTTCAAAATTTCAAAATTTCAAAATTTTAAAATTTCAAAATTTCAAAATTTCAAAATTTCAAAATTTCAAAATTTCAAAATTTCAAAATTTCAAAATTTCAAAATTTCAAAATTTCAAAATTTTAAACTTTCAAAATTTCAAAATTTCAAAATTTCAAAATTTCAAAATTTCAAGATTTCAAAATTTCAAAATTTCAAAATTTCAAAATTTGAAATTTCAAAATTTTAAAATTTCAAAATTTCAAAATTTCAAAATTTCAAAATTTCAAAATTTCAAAATTTCAAAATTTCAAAATTTCAAAATTTCACAATTCCAAAATTTCAAAATTTCAAAATTTCACAATTCCAAAATTTCAAAATTTCAAAATTTCAAAATTTCAAAATTTCAAAATTTCAAAATTTCAAAATATCAAAATTACAAAATTTCAAAATTTCAAAACTTCAAGATTTCAAAATTTCAAAATTTCAAAATTTAAAATTTCAAAATTTCAAAATTTCAAAATTTCAAAATTTCAAAATTTTAAGATTTCAAAATTTTAAAATTTCAAACCTTCAAAATTTCAAAATTTCAAAATTTCAAAATTTCAAAATTTCAAAATTTCAAAATTTCAAAATTTCAAAATTTCAAAATTGCAAAATTTCAAAATTTCAAAATTCAAATTCAAAATTTCAAAATTTCAAAATTTTAAAATTTCAAAATTTTAAAATTTTAAAATTTCAAAATTTCAAAATTTCTAAATTTCAAAATTTCAAAATTTCAAAATTTCAAAATTTCAAAATTTCAAAATTTCAAAATTTCAAAATTTCAAAATTTCAAAATTTCAAAATTTCAAAATTTCAAAATTTCAAAATTTCAAAATTTCAAAATTTCAAAATTTCAAAATTCAAAATTTCAAAATTTCAAAATTTCAAAATTTCAAAATTGCAAAATTTCAAATTTTCAAAATTTCAAAATTTCAAAATTTCAAAATTTCAAAATTTCAAAATTTTAAAATTTCAAAATTTTAAAATTTTAAAATTTCAAAACTTCAAAATTTCAACATTTCAAAATTTTAAAATTTCAAAGTTTCAAAATCTTAAAATTTCAAAATTTCAAAATTTCAAAAACTCAAAATTTCAAATTTTCAAAATTTCAAAAATTCAAAACTTCAAAATTTCAAAATTTCAAAATTTCAAAATTTCAAAATTCCTAATTTCAAACTTTCAAAATTTCGAGATTTCAAAATTTCAAAATTTCAAAATTTTAAAATTTCAAAATTTCAAAATTTCAAAATTTCAAAATTCCAAAAATTCAAAACTTCAAAATTTCAAAATTTCAAAATTTCAAAATTTCAAAATTTCAAAATTGCAAAATTTCAAATTTTCAAAATTTCAAAATTTTAAAATTTCAAAATTTCAAAATATCAAAATTACAAAATTTCAAAAATTCAAAACTTCAAAATTTCAAAATTTCAAAATTTCAAAATTTCAAAATTTCAAAATTTCAAAATTCCTAATTTCAAACTATCAAAATTTCGAGATTTCAAAATTTCAAAATTTCAAAATTTTAATATTTCAAAATTTCAAAATATCAAAATTAAGAAATTTCAAAATTTCAAAATACCAACATTTCAAAATTTCAAAATTTCAAAATTTCAAAATTTCAAAATTTCAAAATTTTAAAATTTCAAAATTTCAAAATTTTAAAATTTCAAAATTCCAAAATTTCAAAATTTCAAAATTTCAAAATTTCAAAATTTCAAAATTTCAAAATTTCAAAATTTCAAAATTTCAAAATTTTAAAATTTCAAAATTTCAAAATTTCAAAGTTCCAAATTTCAAAATTTCAAAATTTAAAAGTTTTAAAATTTCTTAATTTCAAAATTTCAAAATTTCAAAATTTTAAAATTTCAAAATTTCAAAATTTCAAAATTTCAAAATTTCAAAATTTCAAACATTCAAAATTTCAAAATTTCAAAATTTCAACATTTCAAAATTTCAAAATTTCAAAATTTCAAAATTTTAAAATTTCATAATTTCAAAATCTTAAAATTTCAAAACTTCAAAATTTCAAAATTTCAAAATTTCAAAATCTCAAAATTTTAAAATTTCAAAATTTCAAAATTTCAAAATTTCAAAATTTCAAAATTTCAAAATTTCAAAACTTCAAAATTTTAAAATTTCAAAATTTCAAAATTTCAAAATTTCAAAATTTAAAATTTCAAAATTTTAAAATTTCAAAATTTCAAAATTTCAAAATTTCAAAATTTCAAAATTTCAAAATTTCAAAATTTCAAAATTTCAAAATTTCAAAATTTCAAAATTTCAAAATATCAAAATTACAAAATTTCAAAATTTCAAAACTTCAAAATTTAAAAATTTAAAAATTTCAAAATTTCAAAATTTCAAAATTTCAAAATTTCAAAATTTCAAAATTTCAAAATTTCAAAATTTCAAAATTTCAAAATTTCAAAGTTTCAAAATTTTAAGATTTCAAAATTTTAAAATTTCAAAACTTCAAAATTTCAAAATTTCAAAATTTCAAAATTTCAAAATTTCAAAATTTCAAAATTTCAAAATTTCAAAATTTCAAAATTTCAAATCTTCGAAATTTCAAAATTTCAAAATTTCAAAATTTCAAATTTTCAAAATTTCGAAATTTCAAAATTTCAAAATTTCAAAGTTCCAAAATTTCAAAATTTCAAAATTTCAAAATTTTAAAATTTCAAAACTTAAAAATTTCAAAATTTCAAAACTTCAAAATTTCAAAATTTCAAAATTTCAAAATTTCAAAATTTCAAAATTTCAAAATTTCAAAATTTCAAAATTTCAAAATTTCAAAATTTAAAAAATTTCAAAATTTCAAAATATCAAAATTTCAAAATTTCAAAATTTCAAAATTTCAAAATTTCAAAATTTCAAAATTTCAAAATTTCAAAATTTCAAAATTTCAAAATTTCAAAATTTCAAAATTTCAAAATTTCAAAATTTCAAAATTTCAAAATTTCAAAATTTCAAAATTTCAAAATTTCAAAATTTCAAAATCTCAAAATTTCAAAATTTCAAAATTTCAAAATATCAAAATCTCAAAATCTCAAAATTTCAAAATTTCAAAATTTCAAAATTTCAAAATTTCAAAATTTCAAAATTTCAAAATTTCAAAATTTCAAAATTTCAAAATTTCAAAATTTCAAAATTTCAAAATTTCAAAATTTCAAAATTTCAAAATTTCAAAATTTCAAAATTTCAAAATTTCAAAATATCAAAATTTGAAGATTTAAAAATATTAAAATTTCGAAATTTTTAGATTCCAAAATTTCAAAATTTCAAAATTTAAATATTTCAAAATTTCAAAATTTTAAAATTTTAAAATTTCAAAATTTCAAAATTTTAAAATTTCAAAATTTCAAAATTTCAAAATTTCAAAATTTCAAAATTTAAATATTTCAAAATTTCAAAATTTTAAAATTTTAAAATTTCAAAATTTCAAAATTTCAAAATTTCAAAATTTCAAAATTTAAATATTTCAAAATTTCAAAATTTTAAAATTTTAAAATTTTAAAATTCCAAAATTTCAAAATTTCAAAATTTCAAAATTTCAAAATTTCAAAATTTCAAAATTTCAAAATTTCAAAATTTCAAAATTTCAAAATTTCAAAATTTCAAAATTTCAAAATTTCAAAATTTCAAAATTTCAAAATTTCAAAATTTCAAAATTTCAAAATTTAAATATTTCATAATTTCAAAAATTTAAAATTTTAAAATTTCAAAATTTCAAAATTTCAAAAGTTCAAAATTTCAAAATTTCAAAATTTCAAAATTTCAAAATTTCAAAATTTCAAAATTTCAAAATTTCAAAATTTCAAAATTTCAAAATTTCAAAATTTCAAAATTTCAAAATTTCAAAATTTCAAAATTTCAAAATTTCAAAATTTCAAAATTTCAAAATTTCAAAATTTCAAAATTTCAAAATTTCAAAATTTCAAAATTTCAAAATTTCAAAATTTCAAAACTTCGAAATTTCAAAATTTCAGAATTTAAAATTTCAAAATTTTGAAATTTCAAATTTCAAAATATCAAAATTTCAAAATTTCAAAATTTCAAGGTTTCAAAGTTTCAAAATCTCAAAATTTCAAAATTTCAAAATTTCAAAATTTCAAAATTTCAAAATTTCAAAATTTCAAAATTTCAAAATTTCAAAATTTCAAAATTTCAAAATTTCAAAATTTCAAAATTTCAAAATTGCAAAATTTCAAGATTTCAAAATTTCAAAATTTTAAAATTTTAAAATTTCAAAATTTCAAAATTTCAAAACTTCAAAATTTCAAAATTTCAATATTTCAAAATTTCAAAATTTCAAAATTTCAAAATTTCAAAATTTCAAAATTTCAAAATTTCAAAATTTCAAAATTTCAAAATTTCAAAATTTCAAAATTTCAAAATTTCAAAATTTCAAAATTTCAAAATTTCAAAATTTCAAAATTTCAAAATTTAAATATTTCAAAATTTCAAAAATTTAAAATTTTAAAATTTCAAAATTTCAAAATTTCAAAATTTCAAAATTTCAAAATTTCAAAATTTCAAAATTTTAAAATTTCAAAATTTCAAAATTTCAAAATTTCAAAATTTCAAAATTTCAAAATTTCAAAATTTCAAAATTTCAAAATTTCAAAATTTCAAAATTTCAAAATTTCAAAATTTCAAAATTTCAAAATTTCAAAATTTCAAAATTTCAAAATTTCAAAATTTCAAAATTTCAAAATTTCAAAATTTCAAAATTTCAAAATCTCAAAATTTCAAAATTTCAAAATTTCAAAATTTCAAAATTTCAAAATTTCAAAATTTCAAAATTTCAAAATTTCAAAATTTCAAAATTTCAAAATTTCAAAATTTCAAAATTTAAAAATTTCAAAATTTAAAAATTTAAGAATTTCAAAATTTCAAAATTTCAAAATTTCAAAATTTCAAAATTTCAAAATTTCAACATATCAAAATTTCAAAACTTAAAAATTTCAAAATTTGAAAATTTCAAAATTTTAAAATTTCGAAATTTTAAGATTCCAAAATTTCAAAATTTCAAAATTTCATAATTTCAAAATTTAAATATTTCAAAATTTCAAAATTTCAAAATTTTAAAATTTTAAAATTTCAAAATTTCAAAATTTCAAAATTTCAAAATTTCAAAATTTCAAAATTTCAAAATTTCAAAATTTCAAAATTTCAAAATTTCAAAATTTCAAAATTTCAAAATTTCAAAATTTCAAAATTTCGAAATTTCAAAATTTCAAAATTTCAAAATTTCAAAATTTCAAAAGTTCAAAATTTCAAAATATCAAAATTTCAAAATTTCAAAATTTAAATATTTCAAAATTTCAAAATTTCAAAATTTTAAAATTTTAAAATTTCAAAATTTCAAAATTTCAAAATTTCAAAATTACAAAATTTCAAAATTTCAAAATTTCAAAATTTCAAAATTTCAAAATTTCAAAATTTCAAAATTTCAAAATTTCAAAATTTCAAAATTTCAAAATTTCAAAATTTCAAAATTTCAAAATTTCAAAATTTCAAAATTTCAAAATTTCAAAATTTCAAAATTTCAAAATTTCAAAATTTCAAAATTTCAAAATTTTAAAATTTCAAAATTTCAAAATTTCAAGATTTCAGAATTTCATAATTTCAAAGTTTCAAAATTTCAAAATTTCAAAATTTCAAAATATCAAAATTTCAAAATTTTAAAATTTCAAAACTTCAAAATTTCAAAAATTCAAAACTTCAAAATTTCAAAATTTCAAAATTTCAAAATTTCAAAATTCCTAATTTCAAACTTTCAAAATTTCGAGATTTCAAAATTTCAAAATTTCAAAATTTTAAAATTTCAAAATTTCAAAATTTCAAAATTCCAAAAATTCAAAACTTCAAAATTTCAAAATTTCAAAATTTCAAAATTTCAAAATTTCAAAATTGCAAAATTTCAAATTTTCAAAATTTCAAAATTTTAAAATTTCAAAATTTCAAAATATCAAAATTACAAAATTTCAAAAATTCAAAACTTCAAAATTTCAAAATTTCAAAATTTCAAAATTTCAAAATTTCAAAATTTTAATATTTCAAAATTTCAAAATATCAAAATTAAGAAATTTCAAAATTTCAAAATACCAACATTTCAAAATTTCAAAATTTCAAAATTTCAAAATTTCAAAATTTCAAAATTTTAAAATTTCAAAATTTCAAAATTTTAAAATTTCAAAATTCCAAAATTTCAAAATTTCAAAATTTCAAAATTTCAAAATTTCAAAATTTCAAAATTTTAAAATTTCAAAATTTCAAAATTTCAAAGTTCCAAATTTCAAAATTTCAAAATTTAAAAGTTTTAAAATTTCTTAATTTCAAAATTTCAAAATTTCAAAATTTCAAAATTTTAAAATTTCAAAATTTAAAAATTTCAAAATTTCAAACATTCAAAATTTCAAAATTTCAAAATTTCAACATTTCAAAATTTCAAAATTTGAAAATTTCAAAATTTTAAAATTTCATAATTTCAAAATCTTAAAATTTCAAAACTTCAAAATTTCAAAATTTCAAAATTTCAAAATCTCAAAATTTTAAAATTTCAAAATTTCAAAATTTCAAAATTTCAAAATTTCAAAATTTCAAAATTTCAAAACTTCAAAATTTTAAAATTTCAAAATTTCAAAATTTCAAAATTTCAAAATTTCAAAATTTCAAAATTTCAAAATTTCAAAATTCAAAATTTCAAAATTTCAAAATTTCAAAATTTCAAAATTTCAAAATTTCAAAATTTCAAAATTTCAAAATTTCAAAATTTAAAATTTCAAAATTTTAAAATTTCAAAATTTCAAAATTTCAAAATTTCAAAATTTCAAAATTTCAAAATTTCAAAATTTCAAAATTTCAAAATTTCAAAATTTCAAAATTTCAAAATTTCAAAATTTCAAAATTTCAAAATTTCAAAATTTCAAAATTCCAAAATTTCAAAATATCAAAATTACAAAATTTCAAAATTTCAAAACTTCAAAATTTAAAAATTTCAAAATTTCAAAATTTCAAAATTTCAAAATTTCAAAATTTCAAAATTTCAAAATTTCAAAATTTCAAAATTTCAAAATTTCAAAATTTCAAAATTTCAAAATTTCAAAGTTTCAAAATTTTAAGATTTCAAAATTTTAAAATTTCAAAACTTCAAAATTTCAAAATTTCAAAATTTCAAAATTTCAAAATTTTAAAATTTCAAAATTTCAAAATTTCAAAATTGCAAAATTTCAAAATTCAAAATTTCAAAATTTCAAAATTTCAAAATTTCAAAATTTCAAAATTTCAAAATTTCAAAATTTAAAAATTTCAAAATTTCAAAATTTAAAATTTCAAAATTTTAAAATTTCAAAATTTCAAAATTTCAAAATTTCAAAATTTCAAAATTTCAAAATTTTAAAATTTCAAAATTTCAAAATATCAAAATTACAAAATTTCAAAATTTCAAAACTTCAAAATTTCAAAATTTCAAAATCTCAAAATTTCAAAATTTCAAAATTTTAAAATTTCAAAATTTCAAAATTTCAAAATTTCAAAATTTCTTAATTTCAAAATTTTAAAATTTCAAAATTTCAAAATTTCAAAATTTCAAAATTTCAAAATTTCAAAATTTCAAAATTTCAAAATTTCAAAATTTCAAAATTTCAAAATTTCAAAATTTCAAAATTTCAAAATTTCAAAATTTCAAAATTTCAAAATTTCAAATCTTCGAAATTTCAAAATTTCAAAATTTCAAAATTTCAAATTTTCAAAATTTCGAAATTTCAAAATTTCAAAATTTCAAAATTTCAAAATTCCAAAATTTCAAAATTTCAAAATTTCAAAATTTTAAAATTTCAAAACTTAAAAATTTCAAAATTTCAAAACTTCAAAATTTCAAAATTTCAAAATTTCAAAATTTCAAAATTTCAAAATTTCAAAATTTCAAAATTTCAAAATTTCAAAATTTCAAAATTTCAAAATTTCAAAATTTCAAAATTTCAAAATTTCAAAATTTCAAAATTTCAAAATTTCAAAATTTCAAAATTTCAAAATTTCAAAATTTTAAAATTTCAAAATTTCAAAATTTCAAGATTTCAGAATTTCATAATTTCAAAGTTTCAAAATTTCAAAATTTCAAAATTTCAAAATTTCAAAATATCAAAATTTCAAAATTTTAAAATTTCAAAACTTCAAAATTTCAAAATTTCAAAATTTCAAAATTTCAAAATTTCAAATTTTCAAAATTTCAAAATTTCAAATCTTCGAAATTTCAAAATTTCAAAATTTCAAAATTTCAAATTTTCAAAATTTCAAAATTTCAAAATTTCAAAATTTAAAAATTTCAAAATTTTAAGATTTCAAAATTTAAAAATTTCAAAATTTCAAAACTTTTAAATTTCAAAATTTCAAAATTTTAAAATTTCAAAATTTCAAAATCTTAAAATTTCAAAATTTCAAAAACTCAAAATTTAAAAATTTAAAAATTTCAAAATATCAATATTTAAAAAATTTCAAAAATTCAAAACTTCAAAATTTCAAAATTTCAAAATTTCAAAATTTCAAAATTTCAAAATTTCAAAATTTCAAAATTTCAGAATATCAAAATTTCAAAATTTCAAAATTCCAAATTTCAAACTTTCAAAATTTCAAAATTTCAAAATTTCAAAATTTTAAGATTTTAAAATTTCAAAATTTTTAAATTTCAAAATTTCAAAATATCAAAATTTCAAAATTTCAAAATTCAAAATTTCAAAATTTCAAAATTTCAAAATTTCAAAATTTCAAAATTTCAAAATTTCAAAATTTCAAAATTTCAAAATTTCAAAATTTCAAAATTTCAAAATTTCAAAATTTCAAAATTTCAAAATTTCAAAATCTCAAAATATCAAAATTTCAAAATTTCAAAATTTCAAAATTTCAAAATTTCAAAATTTCAAAATTTCAAAATTTTAATATTTCAAAATTTCAAAATTTCAAAATATCAAAATTAATAAATTTTAAAATTTCAAAATATCAACATTTCAAAATTTCAAAATTTCAAAATTTCAAAATTTCTAAATTTCAAAATTTCAAAATTTCAAAATTTCAAAATTTCAAAATTTCAAAATTTCAAAATTTCAAAATTTCAAAATTTCAAAATTTCAAAATTTCAAAATTTCAAAACTTCAAAATTTCAAAATTTCAAAATTTCAAAATTTTAAAATTTCAAAATTTCTAAATTTTAAAGTCTTAAAATTTCAAAATTTCAAAATTTCAAAATTCCAAAATTTCAAAATTTTAAAATTTCAAAATTTCAAAATTTCAAAATTTCAAAATTTCAAAATTTCAAAATTTCAAATTTCAAAATTTCAAAATTTCAAAATTTCAAAATTTCAAAATTTCAAAATTTCAAAATTTCAAAATTTCAAAATTTCAAAATTTCAAAATTTCAAAATTTCAAAATTTAAAATTTCAAAATTTTAAAATTTCAAAATTTCAAAATTTCAAAATTTCAAAATTTCAAAATTTCAAAATTTCAAAATTTCAAAATTTCAAAATTTCAAAATTTCAAAATTTCAAAATTTCAAAATTTCAAAATTTCAAAATTTCAAAATTTCAAAATTTCAAAATTTCAAAATTTCAAAATTTCAAAATTTCAAAATTTCAAAGTTTCAAAATTTTAAGATTTCAAAATTTTAAAATTTCAAAACTTCAAAATTTCAAAATTTCAAAATTTCAAAATTTTAAAATTTCAAAATTTCAAAATTTCAAAATTGCAAAATTTCAAAATTCAAAATTTCAAAATTTCAAAATTTCAAAATTCAAAATTTCAAAATTTCAAAATTTCAAAATTTCAAAATTTAAAAATTTAAAAATTTAAAAATTTCAAAATTTCAAAATTTCAAAATTTCAAAATTTCAAAATTTCAAAATTTCAAAATTTCAAAATATCAAAATTACAAAATTTTAAAATTTCAAAACTTCAAAATTTCAAAATTTCAAAATCTCAAAATTTCAAAATTTCAAAATTTCAAAATTTCAAAATTTCAAAATTTCAAAATTTCAAAATTTCAAAATTTCTTAATTTCAAAATTTTAAAATTTCAAAATTTCAAAATTTCAAAATTTCAAAATTTCAAAATTTCAAAATTTCAAAATTTCAAAATTTCAAAATTTCAAAATTTCAAAATTTCAAAATTTCAAAATTTCAAAATTTCAAAATTTCAAAATTTCAAAATTTCAAAATTTCAAAATTTCAAATCTTCGAAATTTCAAAATTTCAAAATTTCAAAATTTCAAATTTTCAAAATTTCGAAATTTCAAAATTTCAAAATTTCAAAATTTCAAAATTCCAAAATTTCAAAATTTCAAAATTTCAAAATTTCAAATTTTAAAATTTCAAAACTTAAAAATTTCAAAATTTCAAAACTTCAAAATTTCAAAATTTCAAAATTTCAAAATTTCAAAATTTCAAAATTTCAAAA